>ML270804.1:37854-180946 GCA_005239495.1 Nicotiana undulata | reverse complement strand
AATTTTTCAAGAATAGCGATTTTATTGAATAACTAAGATAATTTCCCACATTGTGCATGCATTGATTTAATTGTACACCTTTTGGCTAGTTGCGAGTCCTCGGGTGTAGAGTTCGGAGTTTCGGGCGCAATTGTGGTCCGAGGGGTAGATTCGACACAAGGTGAGTCTCCTTTCTAACCTTGTAAGAGGGAATTGTCCCCATAGGTGATGTATATGCTATGTGTAAATTGTTTGGGGGCTACGTACGCACCAAGTGACGAGAGTCCGTACGTAACGGTTATCATTGTTATGTCCGGGTAGTTAGGCCCACATCATGTCTTATATGTTTCCTCGTAATGTCTTATATGCTTCCTCGTAATGTCTTATATGCTTCCTTGTAATGCTTTATATGCTTCCTTATAATGCTTTATATGATTCATTATGACGCCATATGTACTATGAGATCATGTTTTTGAATAGTATTGATCCTCTGAGGCTTTATGGAAATTGTTGAATTGGGAGGAATTTGTTATGGAAATTAAGTTTTATAAGATATTGTGTGTGCATGTGACCGCTTCGCAATTTACATTCCGCGAGCGATGTGTGATTTTACCCACTCTTATGGGAGCGGGCCGTACGCCACGACGGATTGAAAGGTGCAATTTTGGGACGGGTCGTTCGATCCTCGGCAGTGCATGGATGAAGTTGTACTATGTTATGTTATGGTTACATTGAAAGATGCACTTTTGGGACGGGCCGATCGATCCTCGGCAGTGCGTAGATATGGTTATGGTAGGCATGCACTTTTAGGACGGGCCGGTCGATCCCCGACAGTGCATAGCTATTTTTCCTTATGACTCCAGCCGGTTGTCTTATTCCTGTGTGCGCATGATTATTTGCCATTGTTTTCATGGATTTATGCTTGTATGGGACATCTTTGGGAAAGGAAGTGGCCATTGTTATTGTTCTTGTATTTTTCTTTGATTTCAGTGCTTTATATATAATTGCTACTCACTGTCTTACATGCCTACTGCTTTTATCTTATCATCGTTATTTCATATTGTTGGACCTTAGTGAGTGTCAAGTCGACCTCTCGTCACTACTTCTTCGAGATTAGACGGGATACTCACTGGGTACATATTTATTTTAATATGTACTCATGCTGCACTTCTATACTTAACTGTACAGGTTCTGAGGTTGGTGCATCTGTTTATCAGACCAGATCCTGATAGTGACCGTAGCGGACTTGACTTCACGGTGAGTTGCTTCCTCTGGCGATCCCCAGCAGCACTCTGGAGTTTCATTTACTTTTGTTATTTACCCCGTCTATTTCACCCAGACTGTGGATTTGTATCTATATGTATCTTGTGTATTCTGATAGTTGCTCGCGACACTCGTGACACTAGTTCTTGGCACACACGTAGTGGTGGTTTTTGGGATTTTTGGGTTGTACATATATGTGCTTGTATGTTTAGCTCGCGTTTCATTTTTTGTATCTACCGTCGAGTTATTACCTTTCGATATCATGACTTAACTTGTTAAAGATCGGTAAATGGGTGAATAATTGAATCAAGTTAAAAGAAGCACTTAGTGGAATTTACGTTGGCTTGCCTAATCCCGTCGTTAGGCGCCATCACGACCTGGATTAGGATTCTGGGTCGTGACAACGTGGTATCAGAGCCCTAGGTTCACGTAAGTCTCAAAAGTCACGGGTAGGCCCAGTAGAGTCTTCCGGATCGGTACGGAGACGTCTGTACTTATCTTCAGGAGACTATGGGGTGTTAGGAAACTTCCCTTTATTCATATCCTTTGGTGCAATCTATGATGTACTCAAATTTATTCTTCTATTCTCTCACAGATGGTGAGGACGCGCGCATCCAATGTTTCTGGTTTGGGAGATGCCGCTGCCCCCGCCGCCCGAGGTCGGGGTAAAGGCAGGGGTAGAGCACCTGCTCGAGGTAGGGGACGAGGGAGTCCCAGAGTTATACCAGTGGCACCACCAGAGGATCCTATTATGGAGGAGCAGGATGAGGTGCCTCCAGTAGCACCTGCTCTAGTGGATTTCATGACGGGGCCAGACTTCCACGGGGTCATGGGCCGTATGTTGAGATTCATGGACACTATGTCCCAGGCTTGTTTATTTCCAGCCGACCCTACTACTTCTCAGGTGGGAGGGGGAGTCCAGACCCCTACCGCTCAGGCCACAGGTCAGGAAGCAGCAACACATCATACCCCTGGCACACCGCTTGTGGGTGGGGTTCAGCCCGTAGTAGCATCCCTAGAGCCCAGGCCAGTTGCAGAGGGTGACCAGCAGAAGATGTTGGATAGATGGACCCGACTTTTCCCTCTAGTCTTCGGGGGTGAGCGGGGTGAGGATGCTCAGGATTTCATCGATAGGTGCAGGGACAGACTGCACAACATGAGGATTTTGGATTTCCATGGAGTGGATTTCACCACATTTCAGTTGGAGGGCAGAGCTCGCAGGTGGTGGAAGTCATATATTCTAAGCAGACCAGTAAATTCTCCTCCTGTCACTTGGGATTAGTTCGTGCAGGTGTTTCTAGACAGACATATTCCATCATCTGAGAGGGAAGAGTTGCGGTGTCAGTTTGAGCAGCTAGAACAAGGGCAGATGACAGTGACATATTATGAGGCCAGATTTTCAGAGTTGTCATGCCATGCACTTATGATATTGCCTACCGATGCCGAGAGAGTGTGGCGGTTTGTGGCTGGGTTGCATTAAGATATTAGGTCCACCATGGCGCGAGAGGTGGAGATGGGTACTCCTTACTAGCTTGTAGTTGAGATAGCTCGCTGGATTGAGGGGTATCGGTTGAGGAGCAGGGAACAGGGTCAGCAGGGTCAGCGGGACAAGAGGGCTAGGTTCTCAGGGGATTTAAGGGATTCTCCGGCTAAGAGTAGAGGTCAGTTTGGGGGTGGTCAGCCCAGCAGGCTTCCATATTCAGCACCTCCACTACCTCCTCGAGGTGGTCCAGCGAGGCCTCAGTTCAGTGCCATGCCATAGCGTTCCTATCGTCTTCCAGCCACTCAGGGTTCACCCAGTGGTAACTAAAGTCTCCAGAGATCCTCTGGTTCTTATTTCAGTGTTATGCCCGAGGGTCCACATCGCTTCTTGGCTATTCAAGGGTCTTCCTCTTCGGGGCAGCATGCTATGGTACCTAGAGGTTGCTTTGAGTGTGGAGATCTAGGTCATATGCATAGACAGTGTCCCAGGCTTCGGGGCAAGGAAGTGAAGCAAGGTTATCAGCTTATGGGTCTAGCACTAGTAGTCCGGCCACCTAGAGGTGGAGTACAAGTCGGCAAGGGTCGTCCTAGAGGGGGAGGCCAGTTAGGGGGAGGTCAGTTAGTTCCTGTTCACTCTAGGGGAGTTCAGTCTTCGGGAGCCTCGGCCATATTTTATTCCATTCCGCCCAGATCAAATGCAGTGGCCTCAGACGCCGTAATCACATGTATTATCTCAGTATGTGGTAGGGAGGCTTCGGTACTATTTGATCCAGGATCCACGTATTGATATATTTCAGTACTATTTGCTCATTTTCTGGATGTCCCTCATGTGTCCTTGGGTTCTCCTATATATGTGTCCACTCCTGTGGGCGATTCTGTGGTGGTAGACTGGGTCAATCGGTCTTGTGTGATCACTTTCTGCGGTTTCGATACCAGAGCAGATCTTTTATTGCTGGATATGATTGATTTTGAGGTTATCCTAGGCATGCATTGGCTATCTCCTTATCATGATGTGTTAGATTGCCATGCCAAGACAGTCACTTTAGCCATGCCTGTGTCGCCTAGGCTAGAGTGGAGAGGTTTTTCAGTTAGTGCATCCAACCAAGTCATTTGCTTCATGAAGGATCGTCATATGGTCGAGAAGGTTTGTTTGGCTTACCTTGCTTATGTGCGGGACACCACCGCCGAGTCTTCGACCATTACTTCAGTGCCGGTGGTACGAGAGTTTTCAGACGTATTTCCTTCAGATCTTCAGGCATGCCTCCAGATCGAGATATTGATTTCTGTATTAATTTAGCTCCAGATACTCAGCCTATTTCTATTCCCCCGTATCGTATGGCTCCTAAGGAGTTGAAAGAGTTAAAGGAGCAACTTGAGGAGTTGTTGGCTAAAGGGTTCATCAAGCCGAGTGTGTCGCCGTGGGGTGCTCCAGTGCTATTTGTGAAGAAGAAGAAGGATGGGTATATGCGGATGTGTATTGATTACCGCCAGCTGAATAAGGTTACTATTAAGAATAAGTATCCTCTGCTGCGCATCGATGATTTATTTGACCAGTTGCAGGGTGCTCGTGTATTTTCCAAGGTTGATTTGAGATCGGGTTATCATCAGTTGAAGATTCGGGCTTCAGATGTTCCGAAGACTGCATTTCGTACCGATATGGCCATTATGAGTTTCTGGTGATGTCATTTGGTTTAACAAATGCCCCAGCAAAATTCATGGACTTGATGAATAGGGTATTTAGGCCGTATATTGATTCCTTCGTCATCGTCTTCATTGGTGACATCTTGATTTTTTCGCGGAGCCAGGGTGAGCATGAGAAGCATTTAAGAGTTGTGCTCCAGACCTTGCGGGAACAAAAGCTGTATGCTAAGTTCTCCAAGTGCGAGTTTTGGTTAGATTTTGTGGCATTTTTGGGGCATGTGGTATCCGGAGAAGGTATCAAGGTTGATCCTCAGAAGATTGAGGCGGTTCATAGTTGGCCGCGTCCCACTTCAGCTACAGAGATCAGGAGTTTCTTGGGCCTAGCAGGCTATTATCGCCGATTCGTGGAAGGGCTCTCTTCTATTGCAGCTCCATTGAGCAGATTGACTCAGAAGAATGACCTGTTTCGGTGGTCCGACGACTGTGAGACGAGCTTTCAGAAGCTCAAGTCAGCTTTGACCTCGGCACCAAAAATGACATTGCCTTCCGGTTCTGGGATGTATACTGTGTACTGCGACGCTTCACGCGTCGGGTTGGGATGTGTGTTGATGCAGGATGGCAGGGTTTTTGCTTATGCTTCGCGCCAACTGAAGGTTCATGAAAAGAATTATCATGTGCACGACTTAGAGTTGGCGGCGATTGTTCATGCTTTGATGATTTCACAGCACTATTTGTATGGTTTGTCATGTGAGGTCTACACTAACCACTGCAGTTTGCAGCATTTGTTCAAGTAGAGGGACCTTAATTTGAGGCAGCGAAGATGGCTTGAGTTGTTAAAAGACTATTATCTCACTATTCTATATCACCCGGGCAAGGCGAATGTAGTAGTAGATGCTTTGAGCAGGAGGGAAACGAGTATGGGTAGCTTGGCCTACATTGCAGCTGAGGAGAGACCTTTAGCCTTGGACATTCAGTCCTTGGCCAATCGCCTTGTGAGATTGGACCTTTCGGAGCCTCGTCGAGTTTTGGCTCATGTAGTTGCTCAGTCTTCATTGTTGGAGGAGATTAAGGCTCGACAGTTTGATGATCCATGTCTTTCAGAGCTTCGGGATACGGTACGGTGGTCCAGGGCAGGGCCAAGGAGGTTACTTTGGGCGAGGATGGTGTTTTGAGGCTCCAGGGCCGTTTATGTGTTCCTGATATTGATGGACTGAGGAAGAGAATTCTAGAAGAGGCCCACAGTTCTCGGTATTCTGTTCATCCGGGTGCGACAAAGATGTACCGTGATTTGAAGCAGCACTACTGATGGAGGCGGATGAAGAAGGATATAGTGCAGTATGTGGCTAGGTGTCTCAATTGTCAGTAGGTCAAGTACGAGCACCAGAGGCCAGGATGCTTGTTTCAGCAGATGCCTATTCCTAAGTGGAAATGGGAGCGCATCACTATGGACTTCGTGGTTGGGTTGCCTCGGACTTTGCGGAAGGTTGACGCGGTTTGGGTCATTGTGGATAGATAGACCAAATCAACACATTTTATTCATGTGGCTACTACATATACTACAGAGAGGCTGGCTCAGATTTACATTTGAGAGATAGTCCGGTTGTACGGTGTGCCGGTGTCCATTATATCAGATTGAGGTCCTCAGTTCACCTCGCACTTCTGGAGAGCATTGCACAGTGAGATTGGCACTCAGATAGATCTCAGCTCAGCATTTCACCCTCAGACTGATGGTTAGTCGGAGCGTACAGTTCAGATTTTGGAGGATATGCTCAGGGCTTGTGTGATTGATTTTGGCGGTCAGTGGGTCCAATTCTTTCCTTCGGCGGAGTTTGCATACAATAACAGTTATTAGTCCAGCATCGAGATGGATCCATTCGAGGATTTATATGGTCTGCGATATCGTTCTCGTATCGGGTGGTTTGAGCATGGCGAGGACAAGTTATATGGCACAGATCTGGTGAGAGATGCTTTAGATAGGGTGAATATTATTCAGGAGAGACTCCGCACAGCTTAGTCCAGACAGAAGAGTTACACAGACCAGCAGGCGCGTGATTAGCATTTATGGAGGGAGATAAGGTTATGTGGAAGGTTTCGCCGATGAAGGGCATTATGAGATTCAGGAAGAAGGGCAAGCTGAGCCCTAGGTTTATAGGCCCTTTCGAGGTGTTTAGGAGAGTCGGGGAGGTTTCTTATGAGCTCGCTTTACCTCCCGCCCTATCAGGAGTTCATCCGGTTTTCCATGTATCCATGATCCGGAGATATCATGCCGATTTCTCTCACGTGATTGATTTCAGCACTATTCAGTTAGATGAGAAGTTGGGCTTCGAGGAGGAGCCAGTTGCTATTATTGATATGCAGGACCGCCAGTTGAGGTCTAAGAGTGTTTCTACCGTAAAGGTCCAATAAAGGGGCCAACCAGTTGATGAGGCGACTTGGGAGCCCGAGGAGGACATGCTGAGCAGCTATCCGCAACTATTCAGCACTTCAAGTATGATTCTACGTCCGTTCGAGGACGAACGTTTGTGTTAGAGGGGGAGATTGTGATGACCCAAAAGGGGTCATCTAATGTAAATTTACTTATGACTGTGTTCCGAGGCCCCAAAACCTTCGTTAATCTCACCTCGATATGCGTGCGCAGCCCGGGTGTGCAGCCGGGAAGCCTTTATTTGGAAACTTGATAAAGAGTTGAATTTGTGATAATTAATTGAATAAAGTTGACTTTGGTCAACATTTTTGGTAAACGGACCCGGACCCGTGATCTGGCGGTCTCGGAAGGTCCGTAGGAAAATATGGGACTTGGGCGTATGCCCAGAATCGAATTCCGAGGACCCAAGTCCTAGAAATGAATTTTTAAAGAAATTTTTTTTCTGAAAATAATAAAAGCTTATGAAAATGAACCTCGATGTGAAACCTGTGTTGCCGGACCGTATTATGGTTCTGGAGCCCGGAACAGGTTCAATATGTGTTATTTAAGTTATCTGTGAAATTTGGTAAGAAACGAACTTGATTTGACGGGTTTCAGATCAAAAAGGGAGCGGGCCGTACGCCACAGTGGATTGAAAGGTGTTATTCCGCGAGCGATGTGTGATTTTCCCCACTCTTATGGGAGCGGGCCGTACGCCACGGCATATTGAAAGGTGCATTTTTGGGACGGGCCGGTCGATCCCCGGCAGTGCACAGAGATGATATAATTAAGAATGCACTCTTGGTATGGGCCGTTCGATCCTCGGCAGTGCATGGACGAAGTCTTACTATGTTATGTTATGTTATGGTTACATTGAAAGACGCACTTTTGGGACGGGCCGATCGATCCTTGGCAGTGCGTAGATATGGTTATGGTAAGCATGCACTTTTAGGACGGGCTGGTCGATCCCCGGCAGTGCATAACTATATTTCCTTATGACTCCGGCCGGTTGTCTTATTCCTGTGTGCGCATGATTATTTGGCATTATTTTCATGGAATTTTACTTGTATGAGACATCTTTGGGAAAGGAAGTGGCCATTGTTATTGTTCTAGTATTTTTATTGGATTTCTGTGCTTTATACATAATTGCTACTCAATGTCTTACATGCCTACTGATTTTATCTTATGATTGTTATATCATACTGTTGGACCTTAGTGAGTGTCAAGTCGACCTCTCGTCACTACTTCTTCGAGATTAGACGGGATACTCACTGGGTACATATTTATTTTAACATGTACTCATGCTGCACTTCTGTACTTAACTGTACAGGTTCTGAGGCTGGTGCATCTGGTTATCAGACCAGATCCTGATAGTGATCGTAGCGGACTTGACTTCACGGTGATCTGCTTCCTCTGGCGATCCCCAGCAGCACCCTGGAGTTTCATTTACTTTTTTTATTTACCCCGTCTATTTCACACAGAATGTGGATTTGTATCTATATGTATCTTGTGTATTCTGATAGTTGCCCGCGACACTCATGACACTAGTTCCTGGCACACACGTAGTGGTGGTTTCTGGGATTTTTGGGTTTTACATATATGTGCTTGTATGTGTAGCTCGCGTTTCTTTTTTTGTATCTACCGCCGAGTTATTACCTTTCGATATCATGACTTTACTTGTTAAAGATCGGTAAATGGGTGAATAATTGAATCAAGTTAAAAGAAGCACTTAGTGGAATTTACGTTGGCTTGCCTAATCCCGTCGTTAGGCGCCATCACGACCTGGATTAGGATCTGGGTTGTGACAATAGTTATGAGTTGTGTGAAGTTTAAAAGAAGCTTATACGCCAAATTGAGGAGCTAAAGGTGGAGAGTTAATATTTCGATCATACTTTTATTGACAATGTCCATGTTGAGAAAAGCACACTAGAGTCACGTGAGGATGTAGATAATGTTAAATTTGAAGACTCTAGTATGCGTAAATATAAGGATGTAATTAATGATAAAATTATAGAGTTGGGGCGTATTGGTCCTCATTCCATTCATTTTTCTATATTGTGTTCAGATGATGACATGTAAATTAAGTCATATGAGCCTTTGGAGCAGCCAATGAACGAGGAACAAGGTGCTTACATTCTGAAATTTATTGTGTCAGAGAGACATAATTACATACCTCATCTGAAGTCCAAGACAAATTGGTTACTTGGCCCAATTACATTTGTCCCACCACCCCGAGAGAATTGAAAAAGGCTTGAAGCCAAATTAGGGGTTCAATTCATATATGTGAGCATGTAATTTTTACCTCACCAAAAAATATTCCTACAAAACTTAAAAATAGATTATTCCTATTTATTTTAATTTTTTATTTATAATTTTGATAATTATTTGAAATTAGTTTCTTTTAGTTGCATTTTTCATGCATTTTTGGCCTTTTGAAGTCATGGAAAATAACAAAGAAATTTAAATCATCATCGTGTAGCATTATTAGGTTTTTGATTGAACCTAGCACCTAATTACATGATTTGATCATATTATTAGAAGAAAATAACAAAAAATGTTTATTTTTGACATTTTTAGTCTTATTGTTAAAATTAGTAATTTTCTTTTAATAATATAGGATTGACTAATTATGTAAATAGTATAAATAGATAGTTAGTTTACTTTTATAAATTAAGATAATTTAGTACTTAATTTAGGATTTAATGAAATTAATTAGATTTTATAAAATTAAAGAAAAGTGGGTCTAGTAAAGTGTTGGCCGAATTGGGCCAGTTTTAAAGGGTTAGGTGCCGAAGTGGGTCTAATTACAAGTGCTTCATCACATGTTAAAGGGTTAGGTGCAACTCCAATCTCAATTTTCACATCAAATAACGTCCTACTTCTGCGCCATGGATGGTCCATGGGAACTCTTCAATCATTTATTGTAAATACACATCGATATCATTGCCGGGACACTTGGGGCCTGGGATAAAAAGTGTCATCATGAAATATGGATTTTTCATGCAATCCCATTGTGGTAAGTTATACGTAGCTAGTATGACTGGTCAAATGCTATGATTAAAACTCATGTTCCCATAAGGTTGGAACCCGTCACTCGCCAAACCTAATCGAACATTCCTTAATTAACGTGAAAAAGTGGGATGTTGTGCATCAAAGGATTTTCATGCTATTGAGTCGGACGGATGTCGCAAGACACCATCATCAATATTTCCCTCCTTGTGCCACCTCATCTTTTTAGCTGTTTCTCTTGCCATGTACAATCTTTGAAGCCTTGGTTTTATTGGAAAATGCCGCAAGATTTTATGATCTACTTTCTTGCCTCCGTGTTCTTCGGACTTCCATCTAGACTTACCACACTTAGGACATGCTTGTGCATCGGCATAATCACGCCAATATAAAATGCAATCATTCCGACATGCATCTATTTTGGTGTACCCCAAGTCGAGGTCACAAACAACTTTCTTTGCTTCATAGAAAGAATATGGCACAAATGACCCCTCGGGAAGAACTTCTTTAAAGACGCTCAATAATGCATCCGTCGATTTGTTGGTCCAATGCTTAAGACACTTCAAGTGAAGTAGTTTAACAACAAAAGGCAACTTCAAGACTTTTTTACAATCATGATAAATTTCTGTCTCAGCATCTTCTAGCAATTTGTAGAACTTTGTTGCATGTACATTTGGCTCTTCATTGTTCTCTGAATTATTATTATTATCCTCCACATTTGTATATCCACAAGCATCGTGAATCATTTCAGTAATATTATCCTCTTCAATCCTATCATCTTCCGCTTCATCACTAACTGCAGTATTAGAAGTTTCAACTCTAACTAACACTTCTCCATGCAAGTCCCACACTTTATAAGATTCGCAAAAACCCTTCCTCAATAAATCTCCTCTTACACCAACCCTTAGCTTGAACACGGTATTCATACACCCTTTACAAAGACACCGAAGCATAGTGTTCACCGTTGGTTGACTGAATGCCCAATTAAGAAAGTTGTCTACTCCATCTCTATACCTTTGGTCGACTCTATTTCTAATATTCCACCAACTTTTATCCATCATATCTATTATAAAAAAAATTAGTTTAATAATTAAAAGTGGAAGGATTATAATAATCAAAATATATATAATAACTCACATATACCAGAGAAAGATGAACAAATCAAATAACTTACAAATAAAATGAGAATTATTGTAGCAATTTGGGGGCCTTACCATTGGTTACGCCTTAAATGTCACAGGTACTTTTCCTTATTTATGGTTACTAATTCAATCTATGTGATTTCATGTGCTACAAAAGTATTGCTTCTTTCCATATTGTTTGGTAACATTTTACTTGGAATGTTTGTTTACTTGTGCTTTTTCTTATCAAAGCATTTATTTTAGGACAACTACTTACCATTGAAATCAATATAAGATGTAACATACTTTCATTTTTGAAAAAATAGTTTATAAAAATCAGAAAACCAACTGAATCGGTAGAGCAAAAGTAGCAGACATTCAAAACGTTAATCTTAGTCTTATTCAGATTTATAATTGAAGTACATTATTTTGTGTTAGATTATTTATGTAAGGAAAGAGCGGAGTTCCAGTGATTCAAGTATTGGAACTTGCGCATGATTTTTCTTATGCTATTTATCTATGTAAATAAACCTCAACATACAGAAAGTTAGCAACTTTAAGCTCTTAGTGCCATTTAAGCTTGGCTTGAACAAAAAATAACAGAGAAGAATGAAATGGATGCATTCAGTTGGGAAAAAAAAATATAACCACATAAGAACAGAGACAGAAAGAAATACCAAACATACAATCGCAATAACAACATTAAGGGATGTTATTGTAATCGAAGGCAAATTTAGGTCCGATGGATTGTAAAATAACTCACCACAAACTCCTCATGTTGCACTTTTGACTATTGCAATATCAACATTTGATAAAAAACACAGGAAGCTGATGTAATCCTCGTACCCTGTCTCAAAAAGAAATAAATAAATGAGATGAAATATCAGCACTTTTGGTAACTCAACTTAGAATTTGTCATCTCAAATTGTTCCTTAAAAAAATAAACTTCAAATTGTTTACGTTCTAACTAATAAAAAAACATAATTATTTCTGTAATCTTTGATCCCTCATTTTAAGACAATTAGTGATTGTGAATTGTAATTTTCTTTTGCAAATTAGTAATTAGGATATGTATTGTCTTTTTCTATCTTGAGCAGCTTTGCTCGTAATGGAATAGCATAACCATTTTTATCAAACTCTCCAAACTACTCAACTGGTCTTTCAAGAAGAAACTTTCACTTACACTTACCCGCTCAGAGTTCGGTCAAGACTTAGAATCAGCAAATAACAACACTTAGATGACACAATTTGTACGAATTCCTGTAAATATTCAAATGGGCCAAATAAATTTGAGATAAAATATGAGAATACAAAAATTAAAAATATTAAGATAATAATTATTGCTAGATGCATGTTAAAATTTTTGCCTTCGGGAACCTTTATAAAGAACCCCAAATGTAAAATTTCCCTTCATTCTTCTTGTATTTGGATAATCCAAAGAAAACCCAACAAACATTCGTATAATCAAAAAGAAAAATGAAAGTATTAGGGATTTGAACACATACATGATTTGAGCTTTTGGGTCAGTAATGGAGCAGCAAATATAGTTCTTCCTTTAATTGGGAGTTGAGAAATGGAGCAGCAGGGGATTTTATCGTTTTAGGGATTTTGAGATTCACACTTTCAGATTTTAGGGATTTTGACCAGAGAGGGATTGTAATTTGAGCAAACAGGATATTGAGCGGAGAGAGATCGGAATTTTCAGCCGCCGGCGATATTGAGCGGAGGGAGTCGATATTTTCAGCTTGGCGGCGACATATTTAGAGCGGAGGGAGTCGATATGAGGAACTTTTGTTTAATTAGGCTCAGATCTTTTTGTTGCCTCTAATTTTTTATTTTTATTTTTAAATAATAACTATGTATAGAGGCGACCTTATCGCTCCAAAATACAATAAGCGGCGACATTTTTAAAGTCGCCAAAAAATCTGTGGAGCCAAAATTTTATTCTCGCGGGAATAAAGTATTTCAGCCTTTAGTTGCAAATATCAGAGGCGACCAAATAAAGTCGCTACTAAATATTGTCATTTTGTAGCAACATTTAAAGTCGCCGCTAAAACTCAAATTGTTTGTTGCAACCAAATGGGTCGCCACAATATGTCGCCAAAATAAGTCCAGTTTCTTGTAGTGTTTAAACCAACTGAACCCCACACACCTAGTCCAAATCGCCAAGCCCAATACCCAGTCCAGTCTTAAAATACCGCCTAACCAAAACGGCATCGTTTTGGTGCCAATTGATCTCAGTCGTTAATCCTTTTGGATGCAACGACTCGGAACTCACCCCTCACTTAATATATAAGTGTCCTAAAGACCCCCTACCCCCTCACTTCCGTCTCTATACCCTCCCTCATACCTCTCTATAACCTCACTCCCCAAAACCTAGCCTCCACTAAACTCCCTCGCCGTCGCTGCCTATCAGAAATCGCCCATGGCAGCGGCGACACCTCAAATCCATCCAAATTCACCCTATATGTCCCCTACACCCTCTCAAACCTCAACATACCAGCCAAACTCCCAAAAACCCACCAAAATTGGAGGATCTGAAACCCAAAATTCCACGAAACCCTAGCTCCGCCGTACACCGCCGCCGGAAATCGCCCATGGCGGCGGCGAAACCCTAAACCTACCCAAAACCTTATCATAAAACCCCCACACCCTCTAGAACCCCACCATACCAACCGATCTCCCAAAAATCCGACCAAAATCGCTAGATCTTAGATCTAAATCTCAAAAACCCTAGCCCCGCTTTGCACCACCGCCGGAAATCGTCTACGACGGCGGCAATGCTATAAACTCACCCAAAACCATACCATATAACCACCACACCCCATAAAACCCTATCCTACAAAGAGTTCCCAAAAAACAACCCCACCAAATTAGGTAGATCTCATATCTGGTGTCACGACCCAAATTTCCCACCGCCGGGACAGTGATGGTTCCTAACATTGAAGCCGCTAGGCAAGCCAACGTTACCGATTATTTTTTCTTGTTTCTTTATTATTAACAGTTAGCAAGTGATATACAAAATTAGCGGAAATAAAAGTGCGGAGAAAATAGAGTCAACCAACTTAATTAAATACTATTACGAAATTCATAATAACTACTCCCAGAATTGGTGTCACAATTTCACGGACTATCTATGAATACTACAAGTAAAGGTCTGAATAAAACAAAATACATCTGTCTCAGAAATACATAAAGACATGAAAGAAATAGGACAGAAGGTGACGCCAAGGCCTGCGGACGCCTACAGGACTACCTCGGAGTCTCCACTGGACTGAAGGCAGCAACCTCGATCTAGGGTCCGAAGGGTCCTGTACCGAGATTTTCACAGAAAGTGTAGAGTGTAGCATCAGTACAACTGACCCCATGTACTGAGTAAGTGTGGAGCCTAACTTCGACGAAGTAGTGACGAGGCTAGGACACGACAACCAACTAAACTTGTGCAGTTTAACCATATACGGAAACAATAATAACAACAAGAAATAAGTAGCTAAATACAAAATAAAGGGGAACATGATGAGGGGAGGAAATATTAAATAAATGGAAATAATGAAGTAAAGCAACAAAGTAGATATCAATTTAAAGAACAGAAATAGTAACACAAAAACAAGTGCACGGCATCACCCTTCGAGCTTTTACTCTAATCCTCACCAAATAATAAATAGAATGCACGGCATCACCTTCGTGCTTTTACACTCATCCTCACAATAAATCAATAGAAAATGCACGACATAACCCTTTGTGCTTTTAATTTCATAATATGGCACGACATCACCCTTCCTGCTTTTACATCCTCTCACAATATCATACACGGCATCACACTTCGTGCTTTACACTCTTCCTTACACAAACAAATCAATAACAACAATCCGATAAGGAAATCAGCAATATAAACAACAATTATAAAGCCATAACGTACCGGCAAGGGAGCCAACAGTAGAATCAATATCATCCCGGTAAGGGAAATAACTATAACCAATATCACTTAGTTCTTAGCTTCACGTAGTAATTCTCAACTTTAACCAACACTCTACAATGATCAATACCAAGGAAATACTGCCAACATGGATAATTATCAAATTAAACTCAAGTAAGGCTTAATGAAAAATCACACAAATCACAGTATTCGACTCACGCGCATGCTTCACAACAACGTATAAATACTCGTCACCATACCTATACGTTGAACAAAACACTAACACGTAGCATATAAGACACAATACCTATTCCCTCAAGCTAAGGTTAAGCCAAACACTTACCTCGAATTCCACGACCAAACTCAAGCCTCAATTACCGCTTTCCATTTTGAATTCGCCTCCAATTCAATTGTATCTAAACATAATTAGCTTAACAATATCAATAAATGCTAAGTAATTCAACCCCAATGCTTAACTATGAGTTTCCTATCACTCTTCCCAAAAAGTAAAAAATCGACCCCGGGCCCACTTAGTAAAAACATGAGGTTCAGACCAAAACCCGATCACCCATTCAACCACAAGCCCAAATATGTAATTAGTTTCAAAATTCGACCCCATATCGAGGTCTAAATTTCCAAATTTGTAAAATCCCCAACTCTTTGAAAATCTCTAATTTCTACCCTTAAAGAACAAGATTTAGGCCTAAAACTATAATGGGTGTTAATGAAAAATTAAAAAAATGAGTTGAAGAACACGAACCTATTGTTTGGTGATGAAATCCATCTTCAAAAATCGCCCAAGGTCGGATTGTATGGAAGAAGATATGAAAATATGGCATATTCTCGTTTTTGTTATTGTTTTAAACCCCCGGGCAGACCCTCTATGCGATAGCGTGAGGTTTGATGCGTTCTCATAGCACATGCCCCCATTGGTCGTCGCGTTCATGTGCCTTTGGCCGCGTTCGCATAGGGTACCAGCACCCCTCCCCCAGATCCCATCCTAAGGCTATGCGTTCGCGAGCCACTGGCCGCGTTCGCAGAGTACAAACCCAACCCCTTCCCCGATTACAATTCGCGTTCGCACGGGTTTCCACGCGTTCGCATAGAACAAATTACCAGACACCAGAAAACAACAATCTCACCAGATTTTCTAAGTCCAAACCACTCCGACGCCTATCCGAAACTCACCCGAGCCCTCGGGGCTCCAAACCAAACATGTACAAAAACTTAAAAACATACTATGGACTTACTCGTGCGATCAAATCGCAAAAATAACATATTAAACAATGTTTTTAGCATTAAAATCGAAGAAAAATCTCAAGAACTGTCAATGCTTCAAATTTCACAACTACGAGTCCGAATCACGTCATACGACCTCCGTTTCTTACCAAATTTTACATGCATCACTCAAATACAATATATAAACTTGTACCGGGCTCCAGAACCAAGATACGGGCTTGATACCATCAATTTCAAATATAATCAAATTTCCAAAACTCTTATAGTTTTAGTTAAACAATTTCTTTCAAAAAATTTATTTCTCGGGCTTGGACCTAGGAATCTGATTTTGGGCATACGCCCAAGTCCCATATTTTCCTACGGACCCTCCGGGATCGTCAAATCACAGGTCCGGGTCCGTTTACCCAAAATGTTGATCGAAGTCATCTTAAATTCAATTTTAAAGGCAAAATTAGAATTTTTTTCAATATTTCACTTAAAATCTTTCCCGATATACGCCCAGACTACGCACGCAAAACGTGGTGAGATAAAAGGAGGTTTTCAAGGCCTCAGAACACAGTTTTGACATTATAAAATGAGAGATGACTTTTTGGGTCATCATATTCTCTCACCTCTTAAACAAACGTTCGTCCTCGAACGGACATAGAAAAGTACCTGAATTGGGGAAAAGATAGGGATACCGGCTCCGCATATCGAACTCGGGCTCCCATGTAGCTGCCTCGGCAGGCTGACCTCTCCACTGAACACGAACCGAATGATAACTCTTCGATCTCAAATGACGAACCTGCCGGTCTAGAATAGCTACTGGCTTCTCCTCATAGGTCAAATCCTTGTCCAACTGGACACTGCTAAAGTCTAAAACATGGGATGGATCACCGTGATACGTCCGAAGCATAGACACATGAAACATTGGATGCACAACTGATAAATTCGGTGGAAGCGCAGTTCTGTAATCCACCTCTCCTACTCTATCAAGGATCTCAAAAGGACCGATGTACCTAGGGCTTAGCTTGACCTTCTTCCCAAATCTCATCACGCCCTTCATGGGCGACACCCGAAGCGACACCCGCTCTCCAACCATGAATGCCACACCACGAACTCTGCGGTCGGCATAACAATTCTGCTTGGACTGAGTTGTATGAAGTCTATCTTGAATGATCTAAACCTTATCCAAGGCATCATGAACTAGGTATGTACCCAACAACCGAGCCTTTCCCGGCTCAAACCATCCAACGAGCGACCAACATTACCTGCCATATAATGCTTCATAGGGAGCCATCTGAATGCTCGACTGATAGCTGTTGTTGTAGGCAAACTCAACTAATGGAAAGAACTGATCCCAAGAACCTCCAAAGTCGATGACACAGGCACGTAGCATGTCCTCCAAAATCTGAATAGTACGCTCAGACTGTTCGTCTTTCTGAGGATGAAATGTTGTGCTCAACTCAACCCGCGTGCCCAACTCATGCTGAACTGCCCTCAAGAAATGCGAGGTAAACTACATACCTCGATCAACAACAATGGACACGGGCATACCATGAAGACGAACAATCTCCCTAATGTATACATCTTCGCGGTGCCCTGATGAATGGAGTACTGGGAAGTCAATCCACATTGGGCACACAAATACGACCTTGCATCTGTAAAACTCCATCATCCCCAACAGTGACCTGCTTGGAACCAACGTGCCGTAGCGTGTACCTAAGGACAAGTAGATGAGGATCGTCATACTGCTAATCTTGAATACGATCAAAATAATGAAGAACGAGCAACGGTATAAGCACACGTCTGGGCTCAGAAACATCCAATCTAATGAGCCGATTGGCTAAAGCCTTAACATCCAAAACAAGCGGTCTCTCCCCGACCGGAATATATGCAAGGCTTTCCATACTGGCTGACTTCCTACTCAAAGCATCGACCACCACATTGGCCTTCCCCGGTCAACAGCTCCAACCATCTCATCTCCCTCAAATTCAACTCTTTTTGCTTGAAAAATTATTGCAAACTCTTGTGATCCGCGAACACCTCACATGACACACCATATAGATAATGCCTCCAAATCTTCAGCGCCTGAACAATGGCTGCTAGCTCCAAATCATGAACTGGATAATTCTTCTCGTGGATCTTGAACTGTCGCGAAGCATATGCAATAACCTTGCCATCCTTCATCAACATTGCATCAAGTCCAACCTGAAATGCATCACAATGCACAATATTTGGCCCTGAACCTACGGGCAAAACCAACACCGGCACGGTAGTCAAAGCTATCTTGAGTTTCTGAAAACTCGCCTCACACTCATCTGACCACCTGAACTGGGCACCCTTCTGAGTCAACCTGGTCATCAGGAATGCAATAGCCGAAAACCCTTTCACAAACCAACCGCAATAACCTGCTAAACCCAAGAAGCTACGAATTTATGTGGTTGATGTCGGTCTAGGCCAATCCTTGACCATTGAAATCTTCTTATGATCCACCTGAATACCCCTTGCTGATACAACATGACCTAGAAATGCAACTGAACTCAACCAAAACTCGCATTTCAAAAACTTAGCATATAACTGACTGTCCTTGAGAATCTGGAGAACAACTCGAAGGTGCTGCTTGTGCTCCTCCCGGCCGCGGGAATAAATTAGAATATCATCAAAGAAGGCAATCACGAATGAATCCAAATAAGGCCTGAACACTCGGTTCATCAAGTCCATGAAAGTTGTTGGGGCATTTTGTCAACCTGAATGACATCACTAAGAACTCATAATGCTCGTACCGAGTGCGAAATGTTGTCTTAGAGACATCGGATGCCCTAATCCTCAACTGATGGTAGCGAGATCTCAAATCAATCTTCGAGAATACCTTGGCACCCTGAAGCTGATCAAACAAGTCATCAATCATCGGTAATGGGTACTTGTTCTTGGTGGTAACCTTGTTCAAATGCCTATAATCTATGCACATCCTCATCGATCTGTCCTTCTTCTTAACAAACAACACTGGTGCTCCCCAAGATGACACTAGGCCTAATAAAGCCTTTATCAAGCAAATTCTACAATTGTTCTTTCAACTACTTCAACTCTGGCGAGGCCATATGATATGGCGGGATAGAAATGGCCTGAGTGCCTAAATCCAAATCAATGCAAACGTCAATACGGGTGGCATATCCGGCATCTCTGCAAGAAACACCTATAGAAACTCACGAACAATGGGCAACGAATTCATATGAAAGAACCTCAGCACTGAAATCACAAACATAAGCTAAGTAGGCCAAACACCCCTTCTCGACCATGCAGCAAGCCTTCATGTAGGAGATAACCCTGCTGGAAGAATGACCTGGAGTCCTGCTCCAGTCCAGTCGAGACAACCCCGGCAATGCTACGATCACAGTCTTGGTATGACCGTCTAATATGGCATGATAAGGCGACAACCAATCCATCCCCAAAATGACATCAAAATCTAACATATCAAGGAGTAAGAAATCTACACTGGTCTCAAGACCACCAATGACCACTACACACGATCAGTAGACACGATCTACCACAATAAAATCACCCACCGGTGTAGACACATATACATGAGTACTTAGGGAATCACGAGGCATAACCAAATAAGGATCAAAATAAGATGACACATAGGAATATGTGGACCCTGTGTCAAATAAAATCGAAGCATCCCTGCTGCAAACTGAAACCATACCTGTGATAACTGCATTAGAGGCCTCAGTATCAGGTTAGGCTGGAATAGCATAACATCGAGGCTGGGCGCCACCAATTATAACTACATCCTTGGGACAGCCTCCTGCTGGCTGACCTCTACCTGTAGTAGCCAGGCCTCAACCTCTAACTGCCTGTCCTCCACCTCTAACACCTCAACCCCCACCCCTAGCTGGCTGAGCGGGTGGTGGAACACCTAGTGTTGGTGTAACGATCCAGCCGGTCGTTTTACGTGTTAGGGTCCTGCTTCCTTAAATGAAACCTTCCATAGCGGCTATTCTTGCTTTATGACTCGCGGGAGCGGGTGGTTTGGGATTTGGGAATGAATTGGATGGTTTAGTAACACTTGGTTCCTTAAGATTGGCCTATTTAGCCAAGTTTGACTTCGGTCAATATTTTGAGCAAATAACCTCGGAATCAAGTTCTGAAAGCTCCAGTAGCTCCGTATGATGATTTCAGACTTGGGCATATGTTCGGCTCGGGTTTCTGAAGACCCGGGAGCATTTCGGTGCACGTAATGGAAATCAAGATTTCCTTAAGTTTAGAATTTGGCCTGGAACGGGACTTTATGCTATCGTGGTCCGAATGGAATTCTGGGATCGAAAATAGTTCTGTATAGTCATTTATGACTGGTTTGCGAAATTTGGGGTCATTCCGAGTAGTATAGACCCGTTCGGCGTAATAAAATGAATTCTAGAATTTCAAAGTTCTTAAGTTTGATTAATTTTGTTTTAGGGTTGAATTTTGAGTTCCGTTGTTGTTTTTCTTGTTTCGGAAGTTTGAGCGAGTATGTATCATGAATACAGACTTGCCGGTGCTTTTGGACAGGGTTCTGCGGGGCTCGGGGGTGTTTTAGACCCCCGGGAGCTAAGTTAGAAAAACAAGAATTTTTTTTTTCTGGTTTCGTTCTCTGCGATCGCAGAAGCAGGGATGCGATCGCAGAGAGGTAATTATGCTGGGCCATCCAATGTTCTCTGCGATCGCAGACATCACTATGTGATCGCATAAGGTCCCCTTCCCAACTCTCTGCGAACGCATACTCACCCCTGCGATCGCACAAGTCACCTACCTACCCCCCATGCTGCCTGTTCCTCTCTGCGGTTGCAGACCTCACTCTCGCGATCACATAATCCTACCTCCCTACCCTCTGCGATCGCAGGCCCCATCTATGCGATCGCATAGTGCTTTCTGGGGGCCGGGTCATTTGTTCTCCGCGATCGAAGGCTTGATGTCGCGATCGCAGTGATGGTTTTCTTGGGCAGTATTTAAATGCTCAACTACGGGTTATCTTCCTCATTAGTCATCTTTTACCTACATTATAGAGAACCCAAGGTTGAAGAACACCTCCCACAACCACCCACTGAAGAGGTAAGCAATTCTCTCCTATTTCTCACAATTGTGCATGGAATTTAACGGGTTTAATTCCTAAAAGAAACAAAAATCATGAAATTTGGTAGGAATTTCTAGGGCTTTGATAGTTAGTGAATTATCCCTTTTTAGGCGTGAATTCCTAAAAAAATTATGTAATTACGATCCTTAGGCTTCGGGTAATTCATTCCTTTGAGAATTTTCAAAATCCGAACACGTGGGCCCAGAGTCGAAATTTCAAAAAAACCTTCAAGAATGCTATATTTTGGAATATCTTGTTAATCCTTATTCTTGGAGCATGAATTGATTCAATTATTCTATGTTTGGCTAGTTGTGAGTCGTCAAGAGTAGTTTCAGAATTTCGGGCGCATCTTTTGATCCGGTCCTTGGTCCGAGGAGTGCTTTTATCGAGGTGAGTCTCCTTTCTAATCTCGTAAGAGGGAAATTCTCCCTCTAGGTAACCTTGTTTGCTATGTGATCTTGTTTGGGGGCTACGTACGCACCGAGTGACGAGAGTCTGTACGTAATGGCTATTACTGCTTCGTGCGGGTAGTTAGGACACAACATGTTCATTGTTTATTTTTCTTGTTGTAGCATAGATATGACTTGTATACTTGTGTGATTGGTATTGTTGTCTTTGAACGTTGTAATACCTGGATTGAGTTAAGTGTGATAAGAGAATCACGGGATGAGATCGAGCCGTACACCACGACAGAGTGATGATTGATTATATTATGGGAACGGGTCGTATGCCACGGTAGATTGATGATAGATTATATTATGGGATCGGGCCGTACACCACGGCAGAGTGATGATAGATTATATTATGGGATCGAGCCGTACGCCACGACATAGTGATGATTGATTATATTATGGGATCGGGCCGTACGCCATGGCAGAGTGATGATTGATTATATTATGGGATCGGGCCGTACGCCATGGCAGAGTGATGATTGATTATATTATGGGATCGGGCCGTATGCCACAGCGAGATTGAGACTACCAGGGTGGGATCGGGCCATAGGCCACAGCGAGATTGAGACTACAAGGGTGGGATCGGGAAGTACGCCACGGTGAGATTGAGACTACCAGGGTGGGATCGGGCCGTACGCCACGGTGAGATTAAGACTACCAGGGTGGGATCGGGCCGTACGCCACGGTGAGATTGAGACTACCAGGGTGGGATCGGGCCGTACGCCACGGTGAGATTGAGACTACCAGGGTGGGATCGGGCCGTACGCCACGACGATATTGAGTACCATATGGGAGCGGGTCGTGTACCATGGAGGATACCAAACTTGTTTGATTTAATCTTGTTATTTGATGCCGGATATTGATGTACTTGATTATTTGTTTTATTTGCCTACAGTTTTCTTTACATCCTGCTTACTTTACGACTGTTGGGCCTTAGTGAGTATCGAGTCGACCTCTCGTCACTACTTCTTCGAGATTAGACGTGATACTCACTAGGTACATATTTATATATATATGTACTCATGCTGCACTCTCTTTCCTTTTCTGTACTTGACTGTACAGGTCCGGAGGCTGGTCTATCTGATTTTAAGGACGATTCCAGATATTGATAGCGTGGTCATACTTCATAGTGAGCTGCTTTTATGGTGACTTCCTAGCAGCTACCTGGAGTTTCTTTTGTTATGATCTCTGTCTATTTCATTTAGACTGAGACCTTGTATATGTTGTAGTCATTGTATATTCAGTAGTTGCCTGTGACACTCGTGACACTAGTTCCTGGCACACACGCGGTATATATTTTTGGGGTTTTGGGATGTATATCTATGTGTATGTTTTATTTCGGCCTTGTATCTACTATGATTTTACCTTCACTCAAGGCTAGTATCATGTTAGTTGTTATAAACTAGTAATCATTGACTTGTTTGATCGAATATGAGGGGTATCACTTAGTGAAAGTTATATCGCCTTGCCTAACCCCGCTGTTGGGTGCCATCGCGACCTGAATTAGGATTTGGGTCGTGTCAATGTGGTATCAGAGCCCTAGGTTCACGTAGTCTCACGAGTCACGGGCAAACCCAGTAGAGTCTTGCGGATCGGTACGTAGACGTCTATACTTATCTTCAGGAGGCTATAGGGTGTTAAGAAACTATTTTTGTTCATATCCTATCATGCAACCGATGATGTACTCAAACCTGTTCTTCTATTCTCTCACAGATGGTGAGGACGCGTGTTTCTCATGTTCCTGATCTAGGAGAGGCTGCTACCCCTGCCAGTCGAGGTCTTGGTAGGGGCAGGGGTAGGGTTTCTGTTCTAGAAGGGGGCGAGGGCATCCCAGAGATGTACCGGTTGCACCGATTGGGGATCCTTATGTTGAGGAGCAGGATGAGCTGCCTCCAGTGGCTCCACCACGAGCTGACTCTATAATGGCGCCGGGCTTCCAGGAGGTCATGGGCCGTATGTTGAGGTTCATGGATACTATGTCACAGGCGGGTATACTTCCATCATATCCTGCTACTTCTCAGGCAGGAGGGGGAGTTCAGACCCCTACCGCTCAGGCTACAGGACCAGCAGCAGCAGTACATCGTACTCAAGATATTCCACTAGTGATCGCGGTTCAGCCTGGGGTGGCAGCACCGGAGCCCAGGCCAGTTGCAGAGATAGACCAGCAGAAGCTGCTGGGTAGATGAACCCAGCTTTGCCCTCCGACCTTCAGGGGTGAGCGGGGAGAGGATGCACAGGATTTCATCGAGAGGTGCAGGGATAGACTGCACAACATGAGGATATTAGAGTCACATGGGGTAGATTTCATGACCTTCCAGCTTGAGGGCAGAGCTCGCCGTTGGTGGCAGTCTTATGTACTCTGTAGACCAGCAGGGTCTCCACCGGTTACTTGGGAACAGTTTACACAGTTATTCTTGGACCGATACATTCCACTGTCTGAGAGGGAGAAGCTGCGGGGTCAGTTTGAGAGGTTAGAGCAGGGGCAGATGTCTGTGTTAGATTATGAGGCCAGGTTCTCAGAGTTGTCTCGCCATGCTCTCATGATATTGCCCGCAGATGCTGAGAGGGTTCGACGGTTTGTGGCAGGCTTACATCCAGTTATCAGGACTTCCATTGCCAGAGAGGTAGAGATGGGTACCCCATATCAGCTTGTAGTCGAGATACCTCGACGTATCAAGGGTTACCGTGTGAGGGGCAGGGAGCAGGGTCAGCCAGGTCAGCAGGGTCAGCAGGACAAGAGGGCTAGGTTTTCAGGCGACTTCAGAGGGGCTCCAACTAGGCCCGGGGGTCAGTACGGAGGTGTCCAGTTCAGCAAGCCTTCCTATTCAACACCTCCAGTACTTCCTAGGGTTGTTCCACTCAGGCCGCAGTTTAGCACCATGCCAGAGCACTCCTATCATCCTCCAGCCATCCAGAGTGCACCCAGCAGTTATTCTAGCCATCAGAGATCCTCCAGTTCTTATCCCAGTGCTTTACTAGAGGATTCACACCGCTCTTCAGCTATTCAGGGTTCCTCCTCTTCAGGGCAGCAAGCAGTAGTGCCAGGGGGTTGCTTCGAGTGTGGGGATCTAAGCCACACGTGGAGGTTTTGTCCCAGGTATCGGGGCAAAACCGTGCAGCAGAGCCAGTAGCCTATGATTACTGCACAAGAAACACGACCACCGAGGGGTGGAGGTCAGGTTGGTAGGGGCCGTCCGAGAGGGGGAGGCCAGCCAAGAGGGGGTCGTTCAGCTCCAGCTTGTCCTGGGGGAGCTCAGTCATCGGGTGCTTCAGCCAGATTTTATTCTATTCCAGCCAGGGCTGATGCAGTGGCATCAGACGCTGTGATTACAAGTATTATTTCGATATGTGGTAGAGAGGCTTCAGTGCTATTTGATCCAGGGTCTACATATTCATATGTTTTAGAATTATTTTCCCATTCTCTGGATGTTATTTGTGAGTCTTTGGGTTCTCCCTTGTATGTATCCACTCCGGTGGGCGACTCTGTAGTGGTAGACCGGGTCTACCGGTCTTGTGTGATTACTTTCTGTGGGTTTGAGACCAGAGCCGACCTGTTGTTGCTTGATATGGTTGATTTCGAGGTTATTTTCGGCATGTATTGGCTATCTCCTCACCATGCTGTCTTGGACTGCCATGCCAAGACAGTTACATTAGCCATGCCTGAGTCGCCGAGGTTAGAGTGGAGGGGTGCTCCAATTAGTGCCTTCAGCCAGGTCATTTCCTTTATGAAAGCTCGGCATATGGTCGAGAAAGGGTTCCTGTCTTATCTTGCTTATGTGGGGGACACCACCGCCGGGTCTCCTACCATTGATTAAGTTCCTGTCGTTCGATAGTTTTTTATGTGTTTCCTTCAGATCTTCCAGGCATGCCTCTAGATCGAGATACAGATTTCTGCATTGATTTGGCTCCAGATACTCAACTTATTTCTATTCCTCCCTATCGTATGGCTCCTAAGGAGCTAAAGGAACTGAAGGAGAAGCTTGAGAAGTTGTTGGCCAAGGGATTTATTAGGCCGAGTGTATCGATGTGGGGTGCTCCAGTCCTATTTGTGAAGAAGATGGATGGGTCTATGCGGATGTGTATTGACTTTCGCCAGTTGAATAAAGTGACCATCAAGAACAAGTATCCTCTGTCGCGCATTGATGATTTGTTTGATCAGCTACAGGGTGCTCGTGTGTTCTCTAAGATTGATCTGAGGTCAGGATATCACTAGTTGAAGATTCGGGCTTCTGATGTCCCGAAGACTGCATTTCGCACCAGATACGACCACTATGAGTTCTTAGTGATGTCCTTTGGCTTGACTAATGCCCCATCAAACATTTATGGACTTGATAAATAGGGTATTCAGGACGTATATCGACTCATTCGTTATTGTTTTCATTGATGATATATTGATCTACTCACGGAGCCTAGGAGAGCACAAGAAGCATTTGAGAGTTGTGCTTCAGACCTTGCGAGGACATAAGCTATATGCTAAGTTCTCCAAGTGTGAGTTATGGTTAGAGTCTGTGGCACTTCTGGGGCATGTGGTGTCCGGTGAGGGTATCAAGGTTGATCAGCTGAAGATTGGGGCAGTTCAGAGTTGGCCGCGTCCTACTTCAGCTTCAGAGATCAGGAGTTTTCTGGGTTTAGCAGGCTATTACCGTCGGTTCGTGGATGGGTTTTCTTCTATTGCAGCCCCATTGACTAGATTGACTCAAAAGAATGCTCCATTTCAGTGGTCCGACAATTGTGAGGCGAGCTTTCAGAAGCTCAAATCAGCATTGACTTCAGCACCAGTTTTATCATTGCCTTCTGAGTCTGGAGTGTATACAGTGTACTGCGACGCTCCACGCGTCGGGTTGGGATGTGTGTTGATGCAGGATGGCAGGGTTATTGCTTATACTTCACGGCAGCCGAAGGTTCATGAAAAAAATTACCCTGTGCATAATTTTGAGTTGGCGGCGATTGTTCATGCTTTAAAGATATGTCGGCACTACTTATATGGTGTATCTTGTAAGGTCTATAAGGACCACCGCAGCCTGCAGTACTTGCTTAAGCAGAGGGACCTTAATTTGAGGCAGCGGAGGTGGCTTGAGTTGTTGAAGGACTATGATCTCACTATTCTGTATCATCCGGGCAAGGCAAATATTGTAGCGGATGCTTTGAGCAGGCTGGCAGCTAGTATGGGTAGTTTGGCCTAAATTTCAGCTAAGGAGAGACCTTTAGCCTTGGACATTAAGTCCTTGGCCAATCGATTGGTGAGATTGGACCTTTCAAAGCCTCGTCGAGTTTTGGATCATGTGGTTGCTCAGTCTTCATTGTTGGGAGAGATCAAGGCTCGACAGTTTGATGATCCACGCCTAGTAGAGCTTCGGGATACGGTGGTCCAGGGCAGGGCCAAGGAGATTACTTTGGGCGAGGATGGTGTTTTGCGACTCCAGGCCCGATTGTGTGTTCCTGATGTCGATGGCCTGAGGGAGAAGATTCTAGCAAAGGCACACAGTTCTCGGTATTCCATTCATCTAGGAGCGACAAAGATGTATCATGATTTGAATCATCACTACTGGTGGAGGCGAATGAAGAAGGACAGTGTTCAGTATGTGGCTAGGTGTCTTAATTGTCAGCAGGTTAAGTACGAGCATCAGCGGCCAGGAGGCTTGTTTCAGCAGATGCCCATTCCTTAGTGGAAATAGGAGCGTATCACTATGGACTTCGTGGTTGGGTTACCTCGGACTTTGCAGGAGGTTGATGCGGTTTGGGTCATTGTGGATAGATTGACCAAGTCGGCGCATTTAATTCATGTAGCTACTACTTATACTACAGAGAGGCTGGCTCAGATTTATCTTCGCCAGATAGTCCGGTTGCACGATGTGCCGATGTCCATTATTTCATACCGGGGTCCTCAGTTCACTTCGCATTTCTGGAGAGCCTTGCACAGCGAGATAGGTACTCAGATAGACCTCCGTTCAGCATTTCATCCTCAGACTGATGGCCAGTCAGAGCGTACAGTTCAGATTCTGGAAGATATGCTCAAGGCCTGTGTCATTGATTTCGGAGGTCAGTGGGATCAGTTCTTGCCTTTAGCGGAGTTTGCATACAATAATAGTTATCAGTCCAACATAGAGATGGCTCCATTCGAGGCTTTATATGGTCGGCGATGTCGTTCTCCGATTGGGTGGTTTGAGCCTGGCGAGGTCAAGCTATATGGTACAGATCTGGTGAGAGATGCCTTGGAAAAAGGTGAAGATTATTCAGGAAAGGCTCCGTACAACACAATCTAGGCAAAAGAGCTACGCAGATCAGCGGGCACGTGATGTAGCATTCATGGAAGGAGATAAGGTTATGTTGAAGGATTCGCCGATGAAGGGCATTATGAGATTTGGGAAGAAAGGCAAGCTGAGCCCCAGGTTTATAGGTCCTTTCGAGGTGTTGAAGCGGGTTGGAGAGGTTGCTTATGAGCTTGCTCTACCTCCAGCCTTATCAGGAGTTCATCTAGTTTTTCACGTTTTCATGCTCCGGAGGTATCACGCCGACTTCTCGCATGTGGTTGATTACATCACTATTCAGTTAGATGAGAAGCTGGGCTACGAGGAGGAGCCAGTGGCTATTGTTGATAGGCAGTACCGCTAGTTTAGGTCTAAGACAGTTTCTGCGGTTAAGGTCCATTGGAGGGGCCAACCGGTTGATGAGGCAACTTGGGAGTCCGAGCAGGACATGCAGAGCAGATATCCACAGTTATTCAGCACTCCAGGTACGATTCTAGTCCCGTTTGAGGACGAACGTTTGTTTAAGAGGGGGAGAATTTAACGACCTAGTCGGTCTTTTTTCGTGTTAGGGTCCCTCTTCCTTAAATGAAACCTTCCATAGCGGCTATTCGTGCTTTATGACTCGCGGGAGCGGGTGGTTCGGGATTTGGGAATGAATTGGATGGTTTAGGAACACTTGGTTCCTTAAGGTTGGCCTTTTTGGCCAAGTTTGACTTCGGCCAACATTTTGAGCAAACGACCCCGGAATCGAGTTCTGACAGCTCAAGTAGCTCCGTATGATGATTTCGGACTTGGGCGTATGTTCGACTTGGGTTTCTGATAACCCGAGAGCGTTTCGGCGCCTAAAATGGAAATCAGGATTTCTTAAGTTTAGAATTTGGTCTGGAACGGGACTTCATGCTATCGGGGTCCGAATGGAATTTCGGGACCGACAATAGTTTCGTATAGTCATTTATGTCTTGTCTGCAAAATTTGGGGTCATTCCGAGTAGTATAGACCCGTTCGGCGCAATGAAATGAATTCTAGAATTTCAAAGTTCTTAAGTTTGATTAATTTGGTTTTTGGGTTGAATTTTGAGTTCCGTTGTTGTTTTTCATATTCCGGAAGTTTGAGTGAGTCCGTATCATAAATACAGACTTGCCGGTGCTTTTTGACGGGGTCTCAGGGGGCTCAGGGGTGTTTTAGACCCCCAGAAGCTAAGTTAGAAAAAAAAAGGAAATTTACTGTCTGATTTCCTTCTCTGCGATCGCAGAAGCAGGGATGCGATCGCAGAGAAGTAATTATGCTGGGCCATCCAATGTTCTCTGCGATCGCAGACATCACTACGCAATCGCATAAAGTCCCTTTCCCAACTCTCTGCGAATGCAGACTCACCCCTGCGATCGCACAAGTCACCTACCTACCCCCCCTACTGCATGTTCCTCTCTGCGGTCGCATACCTCACTCCTGCGATTGCATAAGCCTACCTCCCTACCCTCTGCGATTGCAGGCCCGATCTATGCGATCACATAGTGCTTCCTGGGGGCCAGGGTCATTTGTTCTCTGCGATCGCAGGCCTGATTCCGCGATCGCAGTGAAGGTTTTCCTGGGCAGTATTTAAATGCTCAATTACGGGTTGTCTTCCTCATTAGTCATCTTTTACCTCCATTAGAGAGCACCCAAGGTTGAAGAACACCTCCCACAACCACCCACTAAAGTGGTAAGCAATTCTCTCCTATTTCTCACAATTTTGCATGGAATTTAACGGGTTTAATTCCTAAAAGAAACAAAAATCATAAAATTTGGTAGGAATTTCTAGGGATTTGATAATTAGTGAATTATCCCTTTTAGCCGTGAATTCCTAAATAAATTATGTAATTACGATCCTTAGGCTTTGGGTAATTCATTCCTTCGAGAATTTTCAAAATCCGAATACGTGGGTCCGGGGTCGAAATTTCAAAAAAATGTTCAAGAATGCTATATTTTGGAATATCTTGTTAATCATTATTCCTGGAGCATGAATTGATTCAATTATGCTATGTTTGGCTAGTTGTGAGCCGTCAAGAGTAGTTTCAGAATTTCGGGCGCATCTTTTGATCCGGTCCTTGGTCCGAGGAGTGCTTTTATCGAGGTGAGTCTCCTTTCTAACCTCGTAAGAGAGAAATTCTTTCTCTAGGTAACCTTGTTTGCTATGTGATCTTTTTTGGGGGCTACGTACGCCACGGCAGAGTGATGATAGATTATATTATGGGATCGCACCGTACGCGATGACAGAGTGAATATTGATTATATTATGTGATCGGGTCGTACGCCACGACAGAGTGATGATTGATTATATTATGGGATCGGGTCGTACGCCACGGCGAGATTGAGACTACCAGGGTGGGATCGGGTCGTACGCCACGGCAAGATTGAGACTACCAGGGTGGCAGCGGGCCGTACGCCACGGCGAGATTGAGACTACCAGGGTGGGATCGGGCCGTACGCCACGACGAGATTGAGACTACTAGGGTGGGATGGGTTCGTACGCCACGGCGAAATTGAGACTACCAGGGTGGGATTGGGCCGTATGCCACGGTGAGATTGAGTACCATATGGGAGCGGGCCGTGCGCCATGACGGATACTAAACTTGTTTGATTTGGGCTTGTTATTTGATGCCGGATATTGATGTACTTGATTATTTGTTTTACTTGCCTACAATTTTCTTTACATCCTGCTTACTTTACGGCTGTTGGGCCTTAGTGAATATCGAGTCGACCTCTCGTCACTACTTCTTCGAAATTAGACGACATACTCACTGGGTACATATTTATATATATGTACTCATGCTACACTCTCTTTCCTTTTCTGTACTTGACTGTATAGGTCCGGAGGCTGGTCCATCTGATTTTCAGGGCGGTTCCAGATATTGATAGCGTGGTCATACTTCACGGTGAGCTTCTTTCTTGGCGACATCCTAGCAGCACCCTGTATTTTCTTTTGTTATGCTCTCTGTCTATTTCATTCAGACTGAGACCCTGTATATGTTGTAGTCATTGTATATTCAGTAGTTGCCCGTGACACTCGTGACACTAGTTCCTGGCACACACGCGGTACATATTTGTGGGGCTTTGGGATGTATATCTATGTGTATGTTTTATTTCGGCCTTGTATCTACTATGATTTTACTTTCACTCAAGGCTAGTATCATGTTAGTTGTTATAAACTGGTAATCATTGACTTGTTTGATCGAATAGGAGGGGTATCACTTAGTGAAAGTTTTATCGGCTTGCCTAACCCCGCTGTTGGGCGTCATCGCGACCTGAATGAGGATTTGGGTCGTGTCAGCTGGAACCATGGCGCGAGAACCCAGGTGTTGAGAATTGCTCGACGCTCTAGGGAAAAACCTAGCAATGTGCCTGGACCACCACAAGTATAACAAGATCTCGGCTGCTAAGACTGCTTGCCCTGACGGCCTGAGTAACCACCCTGAAAACTCTAGAGGGGCGATGCACTGATAGAAGCTGGTGGTTTACTGTAGGGCAACTGATCGGAATACTGCATCTGAGAACCACGGCCATCAGGAGCGCTGCGAGAAACCTAAAGTGCTGACTGAAACAGCCTAGGAGGATGACCCCTACTAAAAGAATCCCTTCCTCCAAATGAGGCACCACTGAACCTGCCAAAATGACGGGGCCTCTTGTCAGACCCCCGACCACTCCCCTATAATAGAACCATCTCAACTCGTCTGGCCACATTGGCCGCATCCTGGAATGAAATATCACTCCATGTCTCTTTAGCCATCTGCAATCTGATCGACTGAGCTAGTCCCTAAATAAACCTCCTCATCCTCTCTCTGTCGGTGGGAAGTATCATAATAGCATGACGGGCCAAGGTAATGAATCTGGTCTCATACTGAGTGACGGTCATAGAACCCTGCTGGAGACGCTCAAACTACCTCCGATAATCCTCTCTCTGAGTGATAGGAAGAAACTTCTCCAGAAACAACTCGAAGAACTGGGCCCAAGTCAAAGGCAGTGATCCAGCTGGTCTAGCCAAACAATAATCTCTCCACCAAGTCTTGGAGGGACATGACAGACGAAAAGTAGCAAAGTCGACCCCATTGGTCTCCACTATCCCCATGTTCCGTAGAACCTCGTGAAAGCTATCCAAATAGTCTTGGGGGTCCTCTAAAGATGCACCTCTATAAGTAGTAGTAAAAAGCTTTCCAACCTCCATAAAGCATCAGTAGACATTGCTGCTCAGTCACCGGTCTGAGCCACAACACCCGGCTGCACTACCACAACTGTCTGAGGTGCTGGAGTCTGAAACTAAGAAGCCAACTGCTCCGTAGTGAGAGTAGCGGGAGTCTGGGCTCCTCCCTTAGCCCGAGAGATGGTTGGTGCTGTAGGAAGTAAACATGCCTAAGCGACACTCTCCATGAGGCCCACTAGATGGACCAGAGCATCTTGGAGTACCGGGGTGGCGATGAACCCCTCGGGAACCTGAGCTGGCCCAACCGGGACTGTCTGGGCAGGAACCTCATCAGCAAATTCTACCTGAGGCTCCGCCACTGGGGCTGCTGCTCTGGGCTGAGCTCTACCCCTGCCTCGGCTTCTAGCACGGCCTTGGCCTCATTCTCGGCCCCTCGTAGGAGCTCCAACATGGGACTCGGGCTACCGATCAGTGGATGAAGAAGCACGTGTTCTCGCCAACTGCGAGGGAATATGGTAGAAATTCAGTTAGCATTGAGAATTCAAATCGCACGACAGAGAAGAATAGATGTGAAGTCATTCCTAAACTTTGTAGCCTCTAGGGGATAATTACAGACGTCCCCGTACCGATCCCTCAGACTCTACTAAGCTTTTTCGTGAATTGTGAGAGCTAAGCAACCTAGTGCTCTGATACCAACTTGTCACGACCCAAATTTTCCAACGTCGGAACCGTGATGGCGCCTAACATTGAACCCGCTAGGCAAGCCAACATTATCGGTTATTTTATCTTGTTCATTATTATTAATAGTTAGCAAGTGATAGACAAAATCAGCGGAAATAAAATTGCGGAAGAAAATAGAATCTAACAGCTTAATTAAATACTATAACGAAATTCAAAATAACTACTCCTAGAATTGATGTCACAATTTCACGGACTGTCTATGAATACTACAAATAAAGATCTGAATAAAACAAAATTCATCTGTCTGAGAAATACATAATGACCGAAAAGAAATAGGACAGAAGGTGACGCCAAGGCCACCGGACGCCTGCAGGACTACCTCAGAGTCTTCACTGGACTGAAGCCAACAACCATGATCTAGGGTCCGAAGGGTCCTGTACCGGGAACCGCACAGAAAGTGCAGAGTGTAGCATCAGTACAACCGACACCATGTACTGAGTAAGTGTCGATCCTAACCTCGGAAAAGTAGCGACGAGGCTAGGACATAACAACCAACTAAACCTGTGCAGTTTAATCATATACAGAGACAATAATTACAACAAGATATAAGCATCTAAATACAAAGGAAAAGGGAACATGCTAAGGGGAGGAAATATCAAATAATGGAAATAACGAAGTAAAGCAATAAAGTAGTACCAATTTAAACAACAGAAATAGTAACACAAAAACAAGTGCACGACATTACCCTTCATGCTTTTACTCTAATCCTCACCAAATAATAAATAGAATGAACGACATCACCCTTTGTGATTTTACTCTCATCCCCACAATAAATCAATAGAAACGGCACGACATCATTCTTCGTGCTTTCACTCTCATCCCCACAATAAATCAATATAAAAGACACGGCATCACCCTTCGTGCTTTTAATTTCATAATATGGAACGACATCACCCTTCGTGCTTTTACAGTCTCTCACAATATCATACACGATATCACCCTTCGTGCTTTTACACTCTCTCACAATATCATACACGGCATCACCCTTCGTTCTTTACACTATTCCTCACCCAAACAAATCAATAACAGCAATCAGGAAAGGAAATCAACAATATAAACAACAATAATAAAGCCATAACGTCCCTGCAAGGGAGCCAACAGTAGAATCAATATCATCCCGGCAAGGCAAACAACTATAACCAATCTCACTTAGTTTTTAACCTCATGTAGTAATTCTCATCTTGAACCAATAGTTAACAATGATCAATACCAAGTAAATACTACCAGCATGAATAATTATCAAATTAAACTCAAGTAAGGCTTAATGAAAAATACAAATCAAAATATTCGACTCACGGGCATGCTTGACACCAACGTATAAATACTCGTCACCACACCTATACGTTAAACATAACACTAACATGTAGCATATAAGACACAATACATTTTCCCTCAAGCTAAGGTTAAGCCAAACACTTACCTCGAATTCCACGACCAAACTCAAGCCTCAATTACCGCTTTCCCTTTAGACTTCGCCTCCAATTCAATTGTATCAAGACATAATTAGCATAAAAATATCAATAAATGCTAAATAACTAACCCCCAATGCTTAATTTTGAGTTTCCTATCATTCTTGCCAAAAAGTCAAAAATCGACCGCGAGCCCGCTTGGTCAAAAAATGATCTCTTTCTTAGAAAAGAAATTGCATAAATTCTTCCTTTTTTTCTCCCATGAAACACGAGGTTCAAACCAAACCCGATCACCCATTCACCCACGAGCTCGAATATGTAATTAGATTCGGAATTCGACCCCAAATCGAGGTCTAAATTCCCAAATTTGTAAAATCCCTAATTTCTACCCATTAGAACAAGATTTAGGCCTAAAAATCTAATGGGTGTTAATAGAAAATGAAGAAAATGAGTTGAAGAACACGAACCTATGGTTTGGTGATGAAATCCCTCTTCAAAAATCGCCGAAGGTCGGATTCTACGGAAGAAGATATGAAAATATGGCCTATTCCCATTTTTGTTACTATTTTAGACCCCTGGGCAGACCCTCTACGCGATTGCGTGAGGTCTGATTCGTTCGCGTAGCACTGGCCCCCGTTGGCCTTCGCATTCGCGTGCCTTTGGCCGCGTTCACATAGGTTCACTCCCCCTGGCCTACGCGTTCGCGTGCCTTTAGCCGCGTTCGCATAGGGTACCAGCTCCCCTCCCCCAGATCCCATCCCAAGGCTATGCGTTCGCGAGCCACTGGTCGCGTTCGCATAGTACCAACCCAACCCCTTCCCTGATTACACTTCGCGTTCGCGTGGGTGTGATGAGCCAAAAGGTCATCTCGTGTATTTTTAGATAATTCTGTGTTTCGAGGTCATGAAAACCTCCTTTTATCTCACGTCAATTTACGTGCGTGGCCCGGGCGTGTAGAAGGGAAGCCTTTACATGAAAAACTAAGAAAATTGATAGTTTTGTTTTTTGAAATTTCAATTAAGTTGAGTTTGGTCAACATTTTTAGTAAACGGACTCGTACCCATGATTGGACGGTCCTGGAGGGTCAGTAAGAAAATATGGGACTTGGGCGTATGACCGAAATCGAATTCCGAGGTCCCAAGCCCGAGAAATGAATTTTTGAAAGAAATTGTTTTCTGAAAATATTAAGGATTTTTAAAAGTTTAATTATATTTGAAATCCGTGGTATCGGACCCGTATTTTTGTTCCGGAGCCCGGTACATGTTCGATATAATATTTATGTCATGTCTGTAAAGTTTGGTAAGAAATGGAATTCGTTTGACGTGATTCGGACCCGTAGATGTAAAGTTTGATGTTTAGAAAGTTTTAGAAGTTTTCTTTGATTTTAATGATAAATTCGTTGTTTAAGATGTGATTTTGGCGATTTGATCGCACGAGTAAGTTCGTAGGATGTTTTTGCGGTTGTATGCATAGTTGGTTTGGAGCCCCGTGGGCTCGGGTGAGTTTCGGATAGGCGTCAGAGTGTTTTAACTTAAGAAAAATCTTGTGTTAAGTGTTGTTTCTGGTGTCCGGGTCATTGTGCTATGAGAACGCGAGGAAGGGGTCGCGGACGCACAACACAGTCTGGGAGGGGGTATAAATATCTCTTCGCGAACACATGGAGCAGGGTGAGAACGCGGAGCCTTAGGATCTCTGCTCTACGCGAACGCACCCAATGAGTCGTGGTCGCATAGCTTTTGAAAGGGCTAGGGGTTGGGTAGGTGTTTACTCTGTGCGAACACACCCCCATGGTCGCGATCGCGGAGTGTAGAGTCAGGTAGCCTATGCGAACGCACAACTTATGTCGTGAACGCATAGGCCAGGTAAGCTAAGACTACGCGAACGCGGCCAATGGCTCGCGAACGCGATGAATAAATTCGCCCAGTGATTTTTTAAAAGAATAGAATGTATACGGGATTAAACCAAAATTTCATAACATCTTCTTCCAAACTCCATCTTGGGCGATTTTTGAAAGACAACTTCACCATAAATTCATAGGTATGTAATCTTAGACTCATTTTCTTCAATATTTATCAACTCCCATTAGATTTCTAGGCCTAAATCATGATTTTAAGGGTAGAAAATTAGGGATTTGGGCAGAGTTTGGGCTTTTTGATTTATTGTAAGTTAGACCTCGTTTTGGGGTCGGATTTCAAAACTAATTACATATTCGAGCTCGTAGGTGAATGGGTGATCGGGTTTTGGTCCGAACCTCGTGCTTTGACCAAGCGGGCCCGGGGTTGATTTTTGAATTTTTTGGAGGAATGATGGGAAATCTACAATTTAACATTGGAATTGAATTATTTAGCGTTTATTGATGTTATTGAGTCAATTATGTCTAGATACAATCGATTTGGAGTCGAGCTCACAAGGAAAAGCGGTGATTGAGGCTTGATTTTGGTCGTGGAAGTCGAGGTAAGTGTTTGGCCTAACCTTAGCTTGAGGAAATAGGTGTTGAGTCTTACTTGCTATGTGTTTATACCATGTTCAACGTATAGGTGAGATGACGAGTACCTATACGTTTGTGTCTAGCATGCCCGTGAGTCGGAAGTTATGAACTATGTGATTCTCATTGATATTTACTGTGTTATAATTGAATTTCATTTTGGTAGCTGTTCATTCGGTGCAAATTCTTGGTAATGGATATTAATGAGTATTTCTTTTGGTTGAGGAATATTTTGCAAAGTTATGTACTTGACTGAGATTGGTTATAGTTGTGTCCCTTGCCGGGACGGTGATATTTCCACTATTCTTCCCTTGTCGGGATGTTGTGATTTATTATTATTATTCATGTTGTTGAATCTTCCTTGCCAAACTTCTATTATTGATATTGTTTGGGTGAGGAAGAGTGTAAAGCACGAAGGGTGATGTCGTGTATTGATTTCTGTGAGGAAGAGAGTAAAGCACGAAAGGTGATGTCGTGTATTGTTTATTGAGAGGATAAGAGTCTAAAGCACGAAGGGTGATGCCGTGCCATATTATGATAGTAAAAGCACGAAGGGTGATTCCGTGCCATTTCAATTTATTTATTGTGAGGATGAGAGTAAAAGCACGAAGGGTGATGTCGTGCACTTGTTTTGGTGAGGATGAAAGTAAAAGAACGAAGGGTGATGTCGTGCACTGTTTACTCTGTGTTGTGATTTTCTGTTGTTGCTTGGATAATTAAACTATTGCCTTATTCCGTTACGTCTGTTATTTGCTATCTCTTTTCCACAGCATGTTCTCCTTTTTTCCCTTGTACTTAACTGATTATTTTGCAGTTATTATTCTTCCGGTTATTGTTCAATTGCACAGGTTGTATTATCTGCCTCGTCACAACTTTGCCGAGGTTAGGCTCGACACTTACTCAGTACATGGGGTCGGTTGTACTGATACTACACATGCACATCTTTTTGTTGTGCAGATTCCGGTACAGGACACTATGGACACTAGAGCTAGGAGGTTTCCTTCAGTCCACCCGAAGACACAGAGGTAGTCCTGCAGGCGTTCGCAGGCCTTGGCGTCCCCTTCCACTTCTTTATTTCTGTTTTTAGTATTTTAGAAATAAATGTATTTACTTCTTCCAGACCCTTATATGTATTAATCGTAGATAGTCAATGACATTGTGACTCCATAGATCTGGTTTTGGATATTTTGAAAATTCGTAAAAGATTGAGTTATGTACTATAGCCTGTTTTCATTTTATGATTTTATTTATGAAAAGGTCATATTTCACCTGTTTTCATTTAATAATAAAGGATTATAATAAATTGAGAATACACGTTGGCTTGTCTAGCGAGTTCAACGTTAGACGCCATCATGGACCCGACTGATAGAAATTCGGGTCGTGACAAGTTGGTCTCAGAGCACTAGTCTGTTTAGTGGGCCTCATGGAGAGAGGTCTACTTCCTACAGCACGAGCCGTCTCTCAGGCTGGGGGAGGAGCCCAGACTCCCGCCACCCGCACACCAGAGCAGTTAGCTTCTCAATTCTAGACTCTAGCACCTCAGACAACAGGGGTAGTTCAGCCGGGTATTGTGACACAGGCCGTTGAGGGAGCAGCTATGTCAGCTGAAGCTTTATGGAGATTGGACCGGTTCACCAAGTTGTTTCCTACTACTTTCAGTGGTGCACATTCAGCGGATCCCCCGGATTACTTAGATAGTTGCTATGAGGTTCTTCAGAACATAGGGATCGTGGAGACCAATGGGGTCGATTTTGCTACCTTTCGCCTTTGTGGTTCCGCCAAGACTTGGTGGAGGGATTATTACTTGACCAGTTCGGCTGGATCTTCGCCTTTGTCTTGGGCTCAGTTCTCCGACTTGTTCTTGGAGAAGTTCCTTCCAGTCACCCAGAGAGAGGATCTTCGGAGGCAGTTTGAGCATCTCCAGTAGGGCTCTATGACAGTTACATAGTATGAGACCCGGTTCATCACTTTGGCGCGACATGCTATCATGATACTCCCCACCGACCGAGGGAGGGTAAGGAGGTTAATTGAGGGGCTAGCTCAGCCGATTAGACTACAAATGGCCAGAGAGACATCTATTGATATTTCATTTCAGGAGGCAGCCAATGTGGCCAGGCGGATTGAGATGGTCTTATTACAAGGCAGTGGTAAGCGGTATGACAAGAGGTCTCGTAATTTTGGTCGATTCAGTGGTGCCTCATCTGGAGGCAGTGATTCTTTTGGAAAAGGTCATCCTCCTAGACCATTACAGCCAGCCCTTCAGGTATCCCGCAGTTCACCACCAGCTCCTATAAGTGCACCACCGCTCCAGAGCTTTCAGAGTGGTTATTCTGGTTAAGAGGGACAGTTTCAGGGCCAGCAGTCTTAGCAACAGAGATCTTGTTATACTTGTGGTGGCCCGGGGCACATTGTTAGGTTTTTCCCCGAGCCTCGAGTGGTTCTCAATATCAGGGTTCTCGTGTTATTATTCACGCACCAGGTGCACCCTTACCCCCTCAGCCAACTAGGGGTGAAGGTCAAGGTGCCAGAGGTGGAGGCCAGGCAGTTAGAGGTGGAGGTCATGCTATTAGAGGTAGAGGTCAGCTCGCAGTAGGTTGACCTAGGGATGTTCAGATTGGTGGGGCCCATCCCCGATGTTATGCTATTCCCGCCAGGCCTGAGGCTTAGGCCTTCAATGTAGTCATTACAGGTATGGTTTCAGTTTGCAGCAGAGATGCTTCGGTTTTGTTTGATCCGGGGTCCACATTTTCCTACGTGTCCTCATATTTTGCCTCTTATCTGATTATGCCTCGTGATTCTCTGAGTACTCCCATATATGTATCTACACCGATTGGTGATTCAATTATGGTAGATCGAGTCTACCGTTCATGTATAATGGTTATTGGTGGTCTTGAGACTAGAGTAGATCTTCTACTCCTTGATATGGTTGATCTTCTACTCCTTCATATGGTAGATGAGACCCGGTTCATCACTTTGGCACGACATGCTATCATGATACTCCCCACCGACTGAGAGAGGGTAAGGAGGTTAATTGAGGGGCTAGCTCAGCCGATTAGACTACAAATGGTCAGAGAGACATGTATTGATATTTCATTTTCAGGAGGCAGCCAATGTGTCCAGGCGGATTGAGATGGTCTTATTACAAGGCAGTGGTAAGGGGTCTGACAAGAGGTCTCGTAATTTTGGTCGATTCAGTGGTGCCTCATCTGGAGGCAGTGATTCTTTTTGAAAAGGTCATCCTCCTAGACCATTACAGCCAGCCTTTCAAGTATCCCGCAGTGCACCACCAGCTCCTATCAGTGCACCACCGCTCCAGAGCTTTCGGAGTGGTTATTCTGGTTAACAGGGACAGTTTCAGGGCCAGCAGTCTCAGCAACAGAGATCTTGTTATACTTGTGGTGGCCCGGGGTACATTGTTAGGTTTTGCCCCCGAGCCTCGAGTGGTTCTTAATATCAGGGTTCCCGTGCTATGATTCCCGCACCAGGTGCACCTCTACCCCCTCAGCCAACTAGGGGTGGAGGTCAAGGTGCTAGAGGTGGAGGCCAGGCAGTTAGGGGTGGAGGTCATGCTATTAGAGGTAGAGGTCAGCCCGCAGTAGGTCGACCTAGATTGGTGGGGCCCATCCCCGATGTTATGCTATTCCCGCCAGGCCTGAGGCTTAGGCCTCCGATGTAGTCATTACAGGTAAACAGCCCAGCAAAATCCTTCTCAGTGATTGCAACCCACCTTCTGCGATCGCAGAGAAGGAAACCAGATAGCAAAATTTCTGGTTTTCCTAACTTAGCTCCCAGGGGTCTAAAACACACCCGAGCCCCTCGGGACCCTGTCCAAAAGCACCGGCAAGTATGTATTCATGATACGGACTCACTCGAACTTCCGGAACATGAAAAACAACAACGAAACTCAAAATTCAAACCCAAAACAAAATTGAATCAACTTAAGAACTTAAGAATTCTAGAATTCACTTCATTGCGCCGAACGGGTCTATACTACTCGGAATGACTTCAAATTTTGCAAACAAGTCATAAATGACTATACAGAACTATTCCCGGTCCCGGAATTCTATTCGGACCTCGATAGCATAAAATATCGTCCCAAGCCAAATTTCAAATATAAGGAAATCCTGATTTCCATTTCGGGCGCCGAAATGCTCCCGGGTCATCGAATACCCAAGCCGAACACACGCCCAAGTCCGAAATGATCATACAGAGCTGTCAAAACGCGATTCCGAGGTCGTTTGCTCAAAATGTTGACCGAAGTTAAACTTGGCCAAATAGGCCAATCTTAAGGAACCAAGTGTTCCTAAACCACCCAAACCATTCCCAAATCCTGAACCACCCGCTCCCGCAAGTCATAAAGCACGAATAGCCGCTATGGAAGGTTTCATTCAAAGGAACGGGATCCTAATATGCAAAACGACCGGCTGGGTCGTTACATTCTCCCCCTCTTAAACAAACGTTCGCCCCCGAACGGGTCTAGAATCGTACCTGGAGTACTGAATAGTTGTGGATATCGGCTCTGCATGTCCTCCTCGGACTCCCAAGTCGCCTCCTCGGCCGGTTGGCCCCTCCACTGAACCTTAACCACAGAAACTGTCTTGGACCTCAACTGGCGATCCTGCCTATCAACAATAGCAACTGGCTCTTCCTCGTAACCCAACTTCTCATTTAACTGAATAGTGCTATAATCAACCATGTGCGAGAAGTCGGCGTGATACCTCCGGAGCATGGATACGTGAAAGACCGGATGAACTCCTGATAAGGCTGGAGGCAAAGCAAGCTCATAAGCAACCACTCCGACACGCCTCAATACCTCGAAAGGACCTATAAACCTGGGGCTCAACTTGCCCTTCTTCCCAAATCTCATGACGCCCTTCATCGGAGAAACCTTCAACATAACCTTATCTCCCTCCATGAATGCTATATCACGTGCCCGCTGATCTGCGTAGCTCTTCTGCCTAGACTGTGCTGTGAGAAGTCTCTCCTGAATAATCTTTACCCTATCCAAAGCATCTCTCACCAGATCTGTGCCATATAACTTGGCCTCACCAGGCTCAAACCACCCTACAGGAGAACTACAGCGCCGACTATATAAAGCCTTAAATGGATCCATCTCGATGTTGGACTGATAACTATTATTGTATGCAAACTCTACCAACGGTAGGAACTGGTCCCACTGACCTCCAAAATCAATCACACAAGCCTTGAGCATATCCTCCAAAATCTAAACTGTACGCTCCGACTGGCCATCAGTTTGAGGGTGAAATGCTGAACTAAGGTTTATATGAGTACCCATCTCGATGTGCAAAGCTCTCCAGAAGTGCGAAGTGAACTGAGGACCTCGATCTGATATAATAAACACCGTCACACCATGCAATCGGACAATCTCTCGAATGTAAATCTGAGCCAGCCTCTCTGTCGTATAAGTAGTAGCCACAAGAATGAAATGCGCTGATTTGGTAAATCTATCCACAATGACCCAAACCGCGTCAACCTTCCGTAAAGTCCGAGGCAACCCAACCACGAAGTCCATGGTGATGCGCTCCCATTTCCACTAAGGAATGGGCATCTGCTGAAACAAGCCTCCTGGCCTCTGGTGCTCGTACTTAACCTGCTGACAATTAAGACACTTGGCCACATACTGAACAATGTCCTTCTTCATCCGCCTCCACCAGTAATGCTGCTTCAAATCACGATACATCTTCGTCGCTCCTGGATGAATAGAATACCGAGAACTGTGTGCCTCCGCTAGAATCCTCTACCTCAGGCCATCAACATCAGGAACACACAATCGGCCCTGGAGTCTCAGAACACAATCCTCGCCTAAGGTAACTCCCTTGGCTCTACCCTGGACCACCGTATCCCAAAGCTCTGCCAGACATGGATCATCAAACTTCCGAGCCTTAATCTCACCCAACAATGAAGACTGAGCAACCACATGAGCTAGAACTCGACGAGGCTCTAAAAGGTCCAATTTCACCAAGCGATTGGCCAAGGACTGAATGTCCAAGGCTAAAGGTCTCTCCTCGACTGTAATGTAGGCCAAACTACCCATACTCGTTGCTTACCTGCTCAAAGCATCCGCTACTACATCCGCCTTGCCCGGGTGGTACAAAATAGTAAGATCATAGTCCTTTAACAACTCAAGCCACCTCCGCTGCCTCAAATTAAGGTCTCTCTGCTTAAGCAAGTACTGCAAACTGCGGTGATCAGTGTAGACCTCATAGGATGCACCATACAAGTAATGTCGCCATATCTTAAACGCATGAAAAATCGCCGCCAACTACAAGTCGTGTACAAGATAGTTCTTCTCATGAACCTTCAGCTGCCGTGAAACATAAGCAATAACCCTGCCATCATGCATCAACACACATCCCAACCCGACGCGTGAAGCGTCGCAATATACAATATACATCCCTGACTCGGAAGGAAATGATAGAACTGGTGCTGAAGTCAATGCTGCCTTGAGCTTCTGAAAGCTCGCCACACAATCGTCTGACCATCGAAACAGGGCATTCTTCTGAGTTAACCTAGTCAGTGAGCTGCAATAGAGGAGAATCCCTCCACGAATCGACGGTAATAGCCTACTAAACCCAGAAAACTCCTGATCTCTGAAGCTGAAGCAGGACGCGGCCAACTTTGAACTGCCTCAATCTTCTGCAGATCAACCTTGATACACTTTCCGGAAACCACATGTCCTAGAAATGCCACAGACTCTAGCCCAAACTCGCACTTGGAGAACTTAGCATATAGCTTCTGCTCTCGCAAGGTCTGAAGCACAACCCTCAAATGCAGCTCGTGCTGAACAAGGCTCCGTGAGTAGATCAGTATATCGTCAATGAAAACAAGAACGAAGGAGTCGATAAACTCCCTGAACACCCTATTCATCAAGTCCATAAAAACTGCTGGGGCATTGGTCAAGCCAAAGGACATCACTAAGAACTCATAATGGCCATATCTAGTGCGAAATGCCGTCTTCGGAACATCAGAAGCCCGAATCTTCAATTGGTGATAACCCGACCTCAGATCAATCTTAGAAAACACACGAGCACCCTGCAACTGGTCAAACAAATCATCAATGCACGACAGAGGATACTTATTTTTGATGGTCACTTTATTTAGCTGACGATAGTCAATGCACATCTGCATAGACCCATCCGTCTTCTTCACAAATAAGACTCGAGCACCCCATGACGACACACTCGGCCTGATGAATCCCTTGGCCAACAACTCCTCAAGATGCTCCTTCAACTCCTTTAGCTCTTTAGGAGCCATACGATAAGGGGGAAAAGAAATTGGCTGAGTATCTGGCGCCAAATCAATGCAGAAGTCTATATATCGATCTGGAGGCATGCCTGGAAGATCTGAAGGAAACACATCCGGAAACTCTCGAACAATAGGCACTGAATCAATGGTAGGAGACTCGGCGGAGGTGTCTCAAACAAAAGCAAGATAAGCTAAGCAACCCTTCCCAATCTTATGCCGAGCCTTCATATAGGAAATGACCCGGCTGAATGCACTAACTGAAGAACCCCTCAATTCTAACCTCGGCGACTCATTTATGGCTAATGTAACTGTCTTAGCATGGCAATCCAACACAGCATGATAAGGAGATAGCCAATCCATGCCCAAAATAACCTTGAAATCAACCATATCAAGCAATAACAAGTCGGCTCTCGTCTCAAGTCCACAGAAGGTAATCACACAAGATCGGTAAACCTGGTCTACCACCATAGAATCGCCCACACGAGTGGACACATACAAAGGAGAACCCAAGGTCTCACGAGGAACATCCAAGCTCTCAAGGTCGACTATGGAGGAAGTAAATGAAGAAAATAGTTCTTTCCCGTATTTTAAAAGACCTCAACGCCTACAGTGTTTCCGCACCAGCGGATCAAGGACCGCACCTGCTACTGGGCAACCGCAGATGCGGTCACACCAGGTCAGTTGCACCAGCAGCTATTACTGCTAGTTTTTGACCTCTTTTGATGCCCGAATAGCACCTGGGTCCACCCGAGCCACCGTCCAACTATACCAACAAGTCTCAAATCATAATATGGACTAGCTCGAGTCTTTAGAACACTCAAACAATGCTAAAACTCCAAATCACACCTCAAAACCCCTAGAATAAATCTTATGAACTTTAAGTTCTTGAATTCGCTAACAATGCGCCGAACCGACCTATACTACTCGGAATGACACCAAATTTTGCAAGCAAGTCATAAATGACATAACGGAACTATTCCCGGTCTGAAAATTCCGTTCGGACCTCGATAATACAAAAACACGCTCTAAACCTCAATTTGAACTTAACTCTATTTTTGCTATTGGGCGCCGAAATGCTCGGGGGTCATCCGAAACCCATTTCGAACACACGCCCAAGTCCGAAATTATCATACGAAGCTACCGGAACCGGCAAAACTCAATTTCGAGGTCGTTTACTTAAAATGTTGACCGATGTAACACTTGGCCTTAAAGGCCAATCTTAAGGAACTAAGTGTTCCTATACCATTTCAAACCCTTCCAAATCCCGGACCACCCATCCCCACAGGTCCTAAATCATAAAAAGCAACTACGGGAAGTCTCATTTAGGGGAGCCGGGTCCTAGAACACAAAACGACCGGTCGGGTCTTACAGAATATAAGTAAAATTCTCCAATTGGTATTACAGAAATAAACCATGAAGTTTCCGTCTCAAATTCGTTCAACTAAACTGTGCATTAGGCCAGAGTCATTTGGACTCAGCCATCATCACGCACAAATCCTCTTTGGATTGAATTCATTTAGCTGGTCAAATGATTGGTAATATGCATTGGGCCAGAGTTTATTTGGACTCACCCATTATCAGGACGAAAGCCTCTTAATTATAGACCATAATCGGAGATGTTAAGATTGGTGGGGCCCATCCCCGATGTTATGTTATTCTCGCCAGACCTGAGGCTTAGGCCTCCGATGTAGTCATTACAGTTAAACAGCCTAGCAAAATCCTTCTCCGTGATTGCAACCCACCTTCTGCGATCGCAGAGAAGGAAACCAGATAGCAAAATTTTTGGTTTTCCTAACTTAGCTTCCAGGGGTCTAAAACACACCCGAGCCCCTCGGGACCCCGTCCAAAAGCACCGGCAAGTATGTATTCATGATAAGGACTCGCTCGAACTTCCGGAACATGAAAAACAACAACGAAACTCAAAATTCAACCCCAAAACCAAATTGAATCAACTTAAGAACTTAAGAATTCTAGAATTCACATCATTGGGACGAACGGGTCTATACTACTCGGAATGACTTCAAATTTTGCAAACAAGTCATAAATGACTATACGGAACTATTCCCGGTCCCGAAATTCTATTCGGATCTCGATAGCATAAAATCCCGTCCCAAGTCAAATTTCAAATATAAGGAAATCCTTATTTCTATTTCAGGCGCCGAAATGCTCCCGGGTCATCGAAAACCCGAGTCGAACACACGCCCAAGTCTGAAATGATCATACGGAGCTATCAAAACTCGATTCCGAGGTCGTTTGCTCAAAATGTTGACCAAAGTTAAACTTGGCCAAATAGGCCAACCTTAAGGAACCAAGTGTTCCTAAACCACCCAAACCATTCCCAAATGCTGAACCACCCGCTCCCGCAAGTCATAAAGCACGAATAGCCGCTATGGAAGGTTTCATTTAAAGGAACGGGATCCTAATATGCAAAACGACCGGCTAGGTCATTACATTCTCCCTCTCTTAAGCAAACGTTCGTCCCCGGACGGGTCTAGAATCATACCTGGAGTACTGAATAGTTGTGAATATCGGCTCCGCATGTCCTCCTCGGACTCCCAAGTTGCCTCCTCGGCCGGTTGGCCCCTACACTGAACCTTAATCGCAGAAACTGTCTTGGACCTCAACTGGCGGTCCTGCCTATCAACAATAGCAACTGGCTCCTCCTTGTAACCCAACTTCTCATCTAACTGAATAGTGCTGTAATCAACCATGTGCGAGAATTCGGCGTGATACCTCCGGAGCATGGATACGTGAAAGACCGGATGAACTCCTGATAAGGCTGGAGGTAAATCAAGCTCATAAGCAACCTCTCTGACAGGCCTCAATACCTCGAAAGGACCTATAAACCTGGGGCTCAACTTTCCCTTCTTCCCCAATCTCATGACCCTTCATCGGAGAAACCTTCAACATAACCTTATCTCCCTCCATGAATGCTATATCACGTGCCCGCTGATCTGCGTAGCTCTTCTGCCTAGACTGTGATGTGCGGAGTCTCTCCTAAATAATATTTACCCTATCCAAAGCATCTCTCACCAGATCTATGCCATATAACTTGGCCTCACCAGGCTCAAACCACCCGATAGGAGAACTACAACGCCGACCATATAAAGCCTCAAATGGAGCCATCTCGATGTTGGACTGATAACTATTATTGTATGCAAACTCTACCAACGGTAGGAACTGGTCCCACTGACCTCCAAAATCAATCACACAAGCCTTGAGCATATCCTCCAAAATCTAAACTGTACGCTCCGACTGGCCATCAGTTTGAGGGTGAAATGCTGAACTAAGGTTTATATGAGTACCCATCTCGATGTGCAAAGCTCTCCAGAAGTGCGAAGTGAACTGAGGGCCTCGATCTGATATAATAAACACCGTCACAACATGCAATCGGACAATCTCTCGAATTTAAATCTGAGCCAGCCTCTCTGTCATATAAGTAGTAGCCACAAGAATGAAATGCGCCGATTTGGTCAATCTATCCACAATGACCCAAAACGCGTCAACTTTCCGCAAAGTCCGAGGCAACCCAACCATGAAGTCCATGGTGATGCGCTCCCATTTCCATTGAGGAATGGGCATCTGCTGAAACAAGCCTCCTGGCCTCTAGTGCTCGTACTTAACCTGCTGACAATTAAGACACTTGGCCACATACTGAACAATGTCCTTCTTCATCCGCCTCCACTAGTAATGCTGCTTCAAATCACGATACATCTTTGTCGCTCCTGGATGAATAGAATACCGAGAACTGTGTGCCTCCGCTAGAATCCTCTCCCTCAAGCCATCAACATCAGGAACACACAATCGGCCCTGGAGTCTCAGAACACAATCCTCGCCTAAGGTAACTCCCTTGGCTCTACCCTGGACCACTGTATCCCAAAGCTCTGCCAGACATAGATCATCAAACTGCCGAGCCTTAATCTCACCCAACAATGAAGACTGAGCAACCACATGAGCTAGAACTCGATGAGGCTATAAAAGGTCCAATATCACCAAGCGATTAGCCAAGGACTGAATGTCAGAGGCTAAAGGTCTCTCCTCAACTGTAATGTAGGCCAAACTACCCATACTCGCTTATCTCCTGCTCAAAGCATCCGCTACTACATTCGCCTTGCCCGGGTGGTACAAAATAGTAAGATCATAGTCCTTTAACAACTCAAGCCACCTCCGCTGCCTCAAATTAAGGTCTCTCTGCTTAAGCAAGTACTACAAACTGCGGTGATCAGTGTAGACGTCACAGGATGCACCATACAAGTAATGTCGCCATATCTTAAACGCATGAAAAATCGCAGCCAACTACAAGTCGTGTACAAGATAATTTTTCTCATGAACCTTCAGCTGCAGTGAAACATAAGCAATAACCCTACCATCCTGCATCAACACACATCCCAACCCGACGCGTGAAGCGTCGCAATATACAATATACATCCCTGACTCGGAAGGCAATGATAGAACTGGTGTTGAAGTCAATGCTGCCTTGAGTTTCTGGAATCTCGCCACACAATCGTCTGACCATCGAAACGGGGCATTCTTCTGAGTTAACCTAGTCAGTGGAGCTGCAATAGAGGAGAATCCCTTCACGAATCGACGGTAATAGCCTGCTAAACCCAGAAAACTCCTGATCTCTGAAGCTGAAGTAGGACGCGACCAACTCTGAACTGCCTCAATCTTCTGCGGATCAACCTTGATACCCTTTCCGGAAACCACATGTCCTATAAATGCCACAGACTCTAACCCGAACTCGCACTTGGAGAACTTAGCATATAGCTTCTGCTCTCGCAAGGTCTGAAGCACAACCCTCAAATGCAGCTCGTGCTCAGCAAGGCTCCGTGAGTAGATCAGTATATCGTCAATGAAAACAAGAATGAAAGAGTCGATAAACGCCCTGAACACCCTATTCATCAAGTCCATAAATACTGCTGGGGCATTGGTCAAGCCAAAGTACATCACTAAGAACACATAATGGCCATATCTAGTGTGAAATGCCGTCTTCAGAACATCAGAAGCCCGAATCTTCAACTGGTGATAACCCGACCTCAGATCAATCTTAGAAAACACACGAGCACCCTGCAACTGGTCAAACAAATGATCAATGCGCGGTAGAGGATACTTATTCTTGATGGTAACTTTATTTAGCTGACGATAGTCAATGCACCTATGCATAGACCCATCCGTCTTCTTCACAAATAAGACTTGAGCACCCCACGACGACACACTCGGCCTGATGAATCCCTTGGCCAACAACTCCTCAAGATGCTCCTTCAACTCCTTTAGCTCTTTAGGAGCCATACAATAAGGGGGAAAATAAATTGGCTGAGTATCTGGCGCCAAATCAATGCAGAAGTCTATATATCGATCTGGAGGCATGCCTGGAAGATCTGAAAGAAACACATCCGGAAACTCTCGAACAATAGGCACTGAATCAATGGTAGGAGACTCGGCGGAGGTGTCTCGAACAAAAGCAAGATAAGCTAAGCAACCCTTCCAATGATGTGTCGAGCCTTCATATAGGAAATGACCCGGCTGAATGCACTAACTGAAGAACCCCTCCATTCTAACCTCGGCGACTCAGGTATGGCTAATGTAACTGTCTTAGCATGGCAATCCAACACAGCATGATAAGGAGATAGCCAATCCATGCCCAAAATAACCTTGAAATCAACCATATCAAGCAATAACAAGTCAGCTCTCGTCTCAAGTCCACAGAAGGTAATCACACAAGATCGGTGGAACCGGTCTACCACCACAGAATCGCCCACACGATTGGACACATACAAAGGAGAACCCAAGGTCTCACGAGGAACATCCAAGCTCTCAAGGTCGACTATGGAGGAAGTAAATGAAGAAAATGGTTCTTTCCCGTATTTTAAAATACCTCAACGCCTACAGGGTTTTCGCACCAGCGGATCGAGGACCGCACCTGCTACTGGGCAACCGCAGGTGCGGTCACACCAGGTCAGGTGCACTTTCAGCTATTACTGCTGGTTTTTGACCTCTTTTGATGCCCGAATGGCACTTGGGCCCACCCGAGCCCCCGTCCAACTATACCAACAAGTCCCAAATCATAATATGGACTAGCTCGAGTCTTTGGAAAACTCAAAACAATGCTAAAACTCCAAATCACACCTCAAAACCCCTAGAATAAATCTTAAGAACTTTAAGTTCTTGAATTCGCTAACAATGCGCCGAACCGACCTATACTACTCGAAATGACACCAAATTTTGCAAGCAAGTCATAAATGACATAACGGAACTATTCCCGGTCTCGAAATTCCGTTCGGACCTCGATAATACAAAAACACGCTCCAAACCTCAATTTGAACTTAAGGAAACTCTATTTTTGCTATTGGGCGCCGAAACGCTCCCGGGTCATCCGAAACCCATTTCGAACACACGCCAAAGTCCGAAATCATCATACGAAGATACCGGAACCGGCAAAACTCAATTTCGAGGTCGTTTACTTAAAATGTTGACCGATGTTACACTTGGCCTTAAAGGCCAACCTTAAGGAACTAAGTGTTCCTATACCATTCCAAACCCTTCCAAATCCCGGACCACCCATCCCCACATGTCCTAAATCATAAAAAGCAACTACGGGAAGTCTCATTTAGGGGAGCCGGGTCCTACAACACAAAACGACCGGTCGGGTCTTACAGAATATAAGTGAAATTCTCCAATTGGTATTACAGAAATAAACCATGAAGTTTCAGTCTCAAATTCGTTCAACTAAACTGTGCATTGGGCCAGAGTCATTTGGACTCAGCCATCATCACGCACAAATCCTCTTTTGATTGAATTCATTTAGCTGGTCAAATGATTGATAATATGCATTGGGCCAGAGTTTATTTGGACTCACCCATTATCAGGACCAAAGCCTCTTAATTATAGACCAATTGGGAAGCTAGTACGTAAGTTTCCCCCATTAACTCAAATGAATGTCTCATATCGCATTAGGCTTTTACATCTAGTCACAAGACATAGGACATTTAGCTTATAAACATAATCTTAGGTGTACTTATAATCGAACTAACTATTATAATTATGTACACGTACGCGTGACATAGTTGTGATGCCACAAAAAAACAAAGGTACACGTTCGCGTGACCACGGTAAAACATTCTTAGTAAAGTAAAACACCTTATTCAAATACTCGTAAAAATGCTTTTAGGCGCGGTTTTTAAACTATTATCATGATTGCATACACGTTCGCGTGACGTGATTTCCATTTCTTCAAATAAATTCAAGGTACGCGTTCATGAGAATTTGACTTAGATTTTTTTCAATACACTTAGTTTTTTGAATCGTGTACACGTACACGTGACATAATTCTTGACACGCCAAACTAAACCAGTATACGTACGAGTAACTCGTATTAAGATAATTCTTTAAATACGAGTAATCGAGCAATTAAAAGCGGTAAAGGTAAAATGCACATCTAAAATACGTAATTAAAACAATTTAATTAAGCCATGTATGATTAAAGCGACTATGCTAAAACCATGGAACTCGGGAGTGCCTAACACACTCTCCCGGGTTAACAAAATTTCTTACCCGGTCTTCTGTGTTCGCAGTCTTTTAAACAAAGTCAAACTTCCTCGATTTGGAATTTAAAAAAAATTGGTGACTCGAACACTGTAATAAATAATTCTGAGTGGCGACACTTAAATAATAAAAATAATCCAAATTCGAATAATGTCACTTAAATTAGAAAAACTCTCATATCGGAAAAATGAGGTGTGACAATAAGTTCGAGGTGGAGGCAAAAAGTAGTTCAAGTCGGGCAACAACGTTAAATAAGGCTCTTGTTGGGAGCCAACCCAACTTTACTGCATTCTTTTATTTTAAATTTTCAAATATTATTTTGTGTAGTTTTTGTTTTTATTTTGTAGGATTACAAGAGTAGGAGACAAATCCATTGGAAGAGTGCAAAANTGATGGTAAAAAAAAAGTTGGGGTTCCCTGTCCCCCCCCCCCCCCCCTCCCCTTTTTTTTTTCCAGGCACTCCTTTCGGGTGCCCGGTTTTAAAGGGTTTATGACATTGGTTGAGACAACTCGTTCCTTTTAGGAAAGGGGTTTGCATTTTTTGAAGGGTCTCCACCTAACAATTTTGAGGTGCGTTAGGGCACCTAGGGTGTTCATTTATAACTACGTTTGATAACCAGAGACAGGGTAAGGGCTTGAAATTATCCTAAGGGGAAGGTGTTAGGCACCCCTCAGGATCAACAAGTGTGGTTCCCGGCCAAATATCTTTTGTGAATTTTGTACAATTAGCAAATAAACAAATATGTTTCGAATAATAGGGGATTTAAGTTTAAGTACACATAGTTTTGGAAACAGTTAATGGAATGCTAGATTATAATCTAAGCAAGTTTATGGGAGTAAAGATATCCTACGTTTGTTTGTAATATGGATCACATCAATGCAATACCCAGTATGACACTCCTCAAAGAGGGACTACGCATGGTATTAGCACACCGGTCATCATATCCATATCTACCATTTCCCACCCCGTAAAGGTAATTAAAGCAAGTGTTGGTCACGACCTCTATTGCATGATGTTACCCGTCCCTTCCTATCAGTCCCGGAGGAATTTTTGACTTCTATTCTACCAAGGAGGTTCTAGGTAGACCCTCAGGTTTTAAAGGTAAAAATACTAAGGCGACATATAAGAAAACAGATAGAACTTCAATTAAAGGGGAGCATTGAAAACAAATAGAAGGGTCAGGTACACCTCCACAAATAGTACACATAAACAGCATGACTCATACACAATTAAGGTCCAAATTCAGAACCTAGGCATGGTGTCTAAGTAGTAACAGCAGAGTCAGATTTATTACATAACTTAGAAAGGAAGTCCTAATCAGTTTTGCCTACTGGTTATAAACATGCTAACAGCTAAACAATAGTCACAAGAGACAATTCCGATTTTATTATTTGAATTGGTTAACTAAATCTTGCCTAGGCGTGGGTTAATGTACAACAGTTATTCATAATTGTTAAAAGTTTTTAGATTGTCATAACTAAGAGCATGCAGTTCTAAGTGTTGCAGAACGTACAAGGATTAATTACTAGTTGTTAGAGCAGGGTAATTGTTTTATGTATCCATAGTTAGACTAAGTGTAGTTAAGCGAGTGCGATCCTAGAATATGATATTTAATGAAGAATGAGGAATATGCAATTTCTAAAATAAGGTTTCTAAATGCACACAAAATCACAGCCTTATGCGTAGTATTAGAATAAACATAGGCGGCGGTTTTTAATGTTGTTAACCTTAGAACAAGTTTTCTAAGTGTGGAACATGGTGGCAACATGAATAACAACTGACGCTAACACATTTTTAGAGCAAGATTTATGAATTTTTTCAAGTCGTGTAAGATGCATATAGGACAGAATCACATTATTTGTTTCATATCATTATTTACCATAGAGGCAGGATTTCTAAGTGATGATGAGATGATGAAAACAGCATGTATGGATCCTATGTAGCATGATATCTAATGCATGGCATGCTTGACATATGTTGTACCTAAACATGGCTGCTATTGCGCATAGAGAAAGTAAAAGTAGGAAAGCATGGTTTCTACCCTTGATTATACTACAACATGCATATCACTATCCATCCCCAGAGTTATTTTACAAATAATTATTACAGACCATTGGATATGAATTACATAACTGAAATAGAAGAAAACAAAGAAGTTAACTATAGGGAGCCTATAGTATAGGCCCAGATCTCCATGTCCTCAATGCCACGTATTGTTTCACAGCCTTTCTCACAATCCGGGTGTGTTAGTGTTCCCTAAGGACCTCAAGGGATCCCGGGCAGTGCTCACACCCATATTTCATAGCCAAGATGGAGTAAGTGTAGTGCGAAATGACCAGCCTTAGTGTGTCAAAGTTCAGAGGGAGCTCAAGGGTCCCTAAGCAATGCTCACACAAAGGGGGAAGAACTTAAGAGGTCTAAGAGTAGTGTGAGAGTGCTTTACAAAGTTCGAAAACTTTGAGTAGGAAGACAATTTTTGAAAGGGGATTTAATTGAAATAGTTTTCATAACAAAAGTTTAACTGAAGAAAACAGTTTGAAAGAGCATGAACATCAATATCAGGACCAAAACAAGTCCAGTATCACACAAAAACCAAGAATAGTACAACAACCACAAGCAGGGGTAATGGGGTTTGAGGGACACATACATAGCATGTGAGGGTAGGCACGCAACAGACAATACACAATTAGAAGTTCCTAAGGATTCAGGGGATTGAGGATACAGTAGGGTATAGGATTAGATTAACATAACATGACCAAAGAGCTTAAGACAGTAGAGTATACCATGATCAAACTAATGTACTAAACATAGGCATGAAGATTCACATAGAACATGTATCAAGCACATAAAGACATGTTGATTAGGACAAATAGAGTATAACTCAACATGTGAATTGAGTTCAGGATCCTAGTTACATGTTGAACAACAAAATAGTAAGTAAAAGCCTATCAGAACACAATGAATTGCAACAATAATAGAAACATATTTATTTGTGAAGTGAAATTTAAATTAAGACGTACCACTGAAAAGAAGCAACCAGTAACACAAAGCAAAAAAATAGGAGATGCACAGTAGTTAGCCTTGGCTTGCATCCGGCTAACTTAAAGTAGTAGCAAGTAGCACATAAGAGAGAATAGAGTGTTTTTAGTTGTGATATAGAGCTATTGAACCAGACTAGTTCGTGTGTTTGTGTTAATGAGAAGTAATGTATATATAGTTTTGAAAACAAGTAGAAAATAAGGTAGGAATCAAAAGTAACCGGTAATTAAGGGACTGAGTATCAATCAATACACAATCAGCATAGGTATCCCTTAATTGAAGGGTTTAAGTTCAAACGACTAGTAGGCAAATAACAAATAAGGAAAGTTCACATATGTGGCATGCATATAACATATAAGAAAATAACATAGCATAGTACAAGCATGAGATATGCAATTGGGACTAGGTTAAGAATATATAAATTAAGGAAATAATATAAGACTTCGTATGGCAGCACAATTGACCAAAATAAGGCAAGGAAATAATTTAAAGGTTGTAAATCAGTAAGGAAATCATGACAAAAGATCAATGAGAGGTATCAATTACAGGAAATTAGGGGTTTAAACAGGAGTAATAATGATTCATGTGAGTACACGAAGTAAACACACAATAGGAAAGGAATATCAGAGATTCAAGTAAAATCACATAGAATCAGGGATTCAATACTAGCACACATTAAATAATTAAAGGAATTAACAAACGAACATGACATAACAGGGACAATCAAAGAGTCAGAAGTCCTAATGACTGTAGTAGCAAGAAGTCACATAGGATTAGAGATTCATATAAACAAAACAGTAACCACTAGAGCGATTAAATAGGGCAACTACAACATAAGTAGAAGAAGCCAAAATCAAAAACCCTAATGAGAAAAAATAGGATAAAAAATCATAGAAAACTCAGGACGTATTCATAAGAGACAAACACATATACGAATTAAAAGAGTAGATCAATAAAGGAAAACCTAATATTATAATACAGCGTTAAAACTAAAGTTTTAACATAATAAACTATGAAAAAGAGATTTTAACAGAAACCGTTTGAAAATATGAGAAGAATCTCAGAAGAACCCTTAAACTTAAAGAAATCATTTTTTCAGAAAGGTTTTTAGAAATCCTAGTTGGAAAACAAAAATCGTTTTAGGGAAGATGGAAAAACCCTTAAAGAAGACATCAAAACAGCTTGAAATATGTATAGATTTGTTACAGATCTTGAAAGATCAGAGGTTTTAGAAGTTAGGGTTTCTGAGAGAGAACCTAAAGAGGAGAGAAAAACTCAAGGTTTTACCGATTTCCACCGGAAAGTGTAAGAACCTTACTGGGACGGCCATGGGTGGCCAGAAAATGGCATGAAGGACCATGGGTAGGAGTTGAACCGCTCCAGGTTCACCTGAGGACCTCAGGACAGTGTCAAAGCCGGCGTGGGGTGAGACATAGGCTAGGAGATGATGAGAGGTCATGGCTTCCGGCGAGGGAGGTGGCAGGAGAAGAAGGACAGAGTTCATCGGAGAGGAGGGAGGTGAGAAGGTTCTAGAGAGAACCAGAGGTAGAGAGAGAGGGGGATAAAGAGACGATTGAGCGAGGAAATGAATAGGGGGGGGGGTAGTCGTCTAGGACTAATTAAGGTAAGGACGATTTTGGGCCGTTGATCAAAATTGATCAACAACCAGGATTCAATCAGATGCTGGGTCGAGTGGGCTTGGGTATTGGGCTAGATTAATTGGGTTAGGACTAGGTTTGATTTAGGCTAGAATTTAAATAAAGAGTGACTATTTGTTAAATGCCCATTAAAATTAGATAAATAATTAATAAAAATTGCTAATAATTACATTAAATGAAATTAAGGCTAAATAGGTAAAATTAAGGTAATTAACTAGTGTTTAAAATACAAAATGAATAATTATTAAGTTAAAATAGCATAAAATATATAATTAGGCTATAATTGCAAGGTTGTTGTAATTATAGACAAATAGTGCCAAATTGGTTAATTTGTGAAATAATTAAATCTTAATAGGGTTTAAAATGTTATATTAAGCTAAGAAATATTTTGAAATCTTTTTCGATGCAATTTTGATTAATTATTGGATATAAAAGTACTGGATAAATTAGAAATAAATTGACAAAAATATGGGAAAATTATGGAAAAATTCCCATTGTTATAAAACTGATTTTGAAGGTATATATGCAAATTTTAAAATAATTTAAGGAAAACTTGGGTATCAACAGCTGCCCCTCTTTACCCAAGAAAGATGAAAGAGTTGTCGGGTAAAGATATGATGGCCAATTTTGACCGAGCGAAATGGTTTGAAGAGATTTAGGTCGCACCCTGATTTTACAGGAATCAGGTCGTATGTAGTTCAGGAGTCATCGGCAAAGTATATCGATGATGTTTTACTAGAATGGACGCAACGTATAGGGTTAGATGAATAAACGACTTACGTGAATGATTAGGTAAACTGGAGCGGGACCGCTCGTGTCGGGATGGTTGTTGCTCGCCGGATTACCTGCAAATAGACGATACAAGCATATATTGTGCATAATTTAAACATGATGCAAATTCCCGTCGGCCCATGAATGTTGTCTTTTGACATTTTAAGGATGAGTGGATTGCTTGATGCAGGATTCGCAGGCCATGAAATGATATTCTCGGGCCATGAGGATGGTGCCTCTGAACCATGACGCCTTTGAATAATGATATGCATAATTGAGAGAGATCTTCATGCCATGACATAGTGTTCTCGGGCTATGAAGATGGTGCCTATGAACAATGACGCCTTTGGATAAGCTGGCGATATTTCAGCCCATGAAAATGCAATAGTATGATGATGACAAGACACAGCTTAGTCTTGCGTATTGAAGGGCAGAGCTTACCCCGAAAAGAAAGCGGAGTAAATAAAGCTTGAGACAACGCTTAGTCTTGAAGAAAAAGTAAATTGGAGGCAGAGCTTAGCCTAGAAAGGCAGAAAAGTAGCCTTATGCAAGTGGAAGGCAGAATGGTAGCCTTATGCAAAGATGCAGATGGAGGTACAGCTTAACCTCGAAAGGTAGAATGGTAGCCTTATGCAGATGGAAGGCAGAATAGTAGACTTATGGAAAGATGCAGACGGAGGTAGAGCTTAACCTCGGAAGGCAGAATGGTAGCCTTATGCAGATAGAAGGCAGAATAGTAGCCTTATGCAAGGGAAGGCAGAATGGTAGCCTTATGCAAGGGAAGGCAGAATGGTAGCCTTATGCAAAAATGCAGATGGAGGTATAGCTTAACCTCATAAGGTAGAATGGTAGCCTTATGCAAAAATGCAGATGGAGGTAGAGCTTAACCTCGGAAGGCAGAACGGTCGCCATATGCAAAGATGCGAATGTAGGGGAGGTAGAGCTTAACCTCGGAAGGCAGAATGGTAGCCTTATGCAAAAATGCAGATGGAGGTAGAGCTTAACCTCGGAAGGCAGAACGGTCGCCATATGCAAAGATGCGAATGTAGGGGAGGTAGAGCTTAACCTCGGAAGGCAGAATGGTAGCCTTATGCAAGAAATAAAATAACAAATGACAATAGAGTTTCTTAGCTGGTAATGAATTGTGGCATTGTGATTATTGTGAGCATTGTGATAATGAAGCATCGCTTGCCTTGATAATAAATGTCGGCAACTGCAACGATTTTGAGAATCGCATTTTTGAACAATGTTTGTCCCCTGGGAGGACATTATGTTTAGGGATTTTGCAACCTTAGTGCCTGCATCTAATGAAAAATCATGAGTTCTGTAAGGGGGAAGGTTAGTTTGTATCCCTGTTGGCTATGCTTGACTCGTTCGGCATGCGCTGATGATACAGTTTGTATCATTGGGGTAGCATTTGGTAAACAAAGTTGTTTCAAGGATAAGTATGCATGATTTTGTAAAAGCATGACGTAAATTTAAAATAGTTTTAGATGAACCGACGACCGTGACGCGGTTCAAGACATTGCAACTTCTCCTGCTACAGAATTTTGAGGGTCCTCCTCAAAATTCTACCCCAGTTTGATGGGTTGATGTTTCTGACCTTTGCTCGTGCGGCGATCAGCTGAAATTGCTTCGGAATATTGAGGGTCCTCCTCAAAATTCTGCCCCAGTTTCCAATTGCGGGGAAAATGAATTTTTTATTGAATTGTGACCGAACCCATAAGGCTGCCTACGTATCCCCTCTTAAATGGGAATCAGGTCAGGAGTATTCCAATTTACATCATTGATGAAAACATAAATATTACACATAGTATCGTTTGACTGCATCTGAATTGATTGGCTTTGGCCAGACTTCTCCGTCCATTTCGGCAAGTATAAGAGCTCCTCCTGTCAGCACTCGGTGAATCATGTATGGGCCTTTCCAGTTGGGAGAGAACTTCCCTTTGGCTTCATCTTGATGTGGAAAAATCTTCTTTAACACCAGCTGCCCTAGTGCGAACGATCTCGGCTTGACTCTTTTGTTGAAGGCTCTGGTCATTCTATTCTGGTAGAGTTGACCGTGACATACCACAGTCATTCTCTTTCCATCTATGAGGGCTAGTTGGTCATAACGGCTCTTTACCCACTCTGCATCGCTGAGCTCAGCTTCTTGTATGATCTTTAGGGAAGGAATTTCCACTTCGGCGGGAATAACAGCCTCTGTGCCATAAACCAACATATAAGGGGTTGCCCCGGTTGATGTGCGGACTGTGGTGCGATATCCCAGTAGAGAAAATGATAACTTCTCGTGCCACTGCTTATGCTTCTCTATCATTTTCCTCAATATCTTCTTGATGTTTTTGTTTGAGGCCTCTACAACTCCATTCATCTGCGGCCGATAGGCTGTGGAATTCTTCTGTTTTATTCTGAAAGTATTGCACACGGCCTTCATCAAACCGTTGTTGAGATTGGAACCATTATCACTGGAATTCCGAACCGGAAAACAACAGGGTCGCGGAGAAAGTCAGCCCTGACTTTCTTAGTCACTGCTTTGTAGGATGCTGCTTCGACCGATTTGGTGAAATGGTCGATGGCTACTAGAATGAAACTGTGCCCGTTAGAGGCGGTAGGCTCGATTTGTCCAATAACGTCCATGCCCCAGGCGGCGAACGGCCATGGTGAGCTCGTCGCATTAAGCTTGCTTGGAGGTACCTTTATCATTTCTGCATGTATTTGACAGCGGTGGCATTTATGGACATACTGGATGCAGTCCGTTTCCATAGTCATCCAAAAGTAACCAGCCCGGAGTCTCTTCTTTGCTAAAATAAAAACGTTCATATGTGGATCGCAAGTGCCTGCATGAATTTCCTCTAATAGCTTAGATAATGCCTTTGCGTCGACACATCTTAGTAATCCCAAATCTGGAGTCCTCCTATACAGGATTCCTCTGCTGTGAAAGAAGTTGTTGGACAATCTTTTGAGTGTGCATTTCTAAATATGATTTGCGAGTTCTGGGTACTCTCCTTTTGCCAAGCATTCCTTGATGTCATGAAACCAAGGCTTTCCGTATGCTTCTTCTTCAACATGGGCACAGTAAACCGGTTGGTTATGTATCTTTACTGGAATGGGATCAATGAAATTCTTGTCTGGATGCTGAATCATAGAGGACAGAGTAGCCAATGCATCGGCGAACTCATTTTGAATCCTGGGAACATGCTGGAATTCCGTCTTCGTGAACCTCTTTCTCAATTCCTTCACGTGGGGCAGATACGGTAGTATCTTGGAATTCTTGGTTGCCCATTCTCCTCGTACCTGCTGTATAAGTAGGTCTGAGTCTCCAATCACTAGCAGTTATTGAACGTTCATGTCAATGGCTATTTTGAGCCCTAAGATGCAGGCTTAATATTCGGCCATATTGTTGGTGCATGGGAACCCGAGTTTGGCGGATACCGGATAATGTTGGCCAGTTTCTGATATCAGGACTGCTTCAATGCCAAGTCCTTTGAAATTTTCCACTCTATTGAAGAACATTCTCCAACCGTCATAATATTCTGTAATGTCTTCTCCTATGAATGACATCTCTTCATCGGGAAAATACGTTTTTGGGGGTTCGTATTCTCCGTCCACGGGGTTTTTAGCAAGGTGGTCTGCGAGTGCCTGTCCCTTGACCACTTTATGAGTTACATAAACAATGTCGAACTCACTAGACAGGATTTGCCACTTGGCTAGCTTGCCAGTGGGCATGGGCTTCTGAAAGATGTACTTCAAAGGATCCATCCTCGATATGAGATATGTGGTGTAGGTACAAAAGTAATGCCTCAAATTCTGAGCCACCCACGCCAGAGCACAGCATGTGCATTCCAATAAAGAATACCGGGCCTCGTACGGAGTGAACCTTTTGCTGAGATAATAAATAGCTTGATACTTCCTTCCTGTTTCACCATGCTTCCCCAGAACACAGCCGAAAGCTCCATCTAACACCGCGAGGTAGAGTAGTAAAGGCCTACCTGGCTTAGGTGGTATCAGGACTGGTGGTGTTGACATGTATTCCTTATTTCTGTCGAAAGCCTTTTGGCCATCATCGGTCCATCTGGTTGCGGCATCCTTCTTCAACATCTTGAATATCGGATCACATATAACTGTAGACTGTGCTATGAATCGGCTGATGTAGTTAAGCCCTCCCAAGAAGCTCATCACATCTTTCTTGTTCCTTGGCGGTGGTAATTCTTAAATGGCTTTGACCTTTGATGGATCCAATTCTATTCTTCGACGGATGACAATAAACCCGAGCAACTTTCCAACAGAAACCCTGAAAGCACACTTCGCGGGGTTCAGCTTCAGATTGTATTTCCGCAATCTATTGAAGAACTTCCTCAGATCTTCTGTGTGGTCAGTAGATTTCATGTATTTGATAATAACATCATCCACATATACCTCGATCTCCTTGTGTATCATATCATGGAAGATGGTGGTCATAGCCCTCATATATGTGGCCCCAGCATTCTTCAGGCCGAACGACATCATCTTATAACAGTATACTCCCCACGGTGTAATGAAAGCCATTTTCTCAACATCTTCCTCATCCATCCATATCTGATGATAACCAGTGAAGCAATCCACTAATGATTGTAGTTCATGCTTGGCGCAATTGTCAATCAGGATGTGTATATTTAGCAAAGGAAAGTCGTCTTTCGGACTGGCCCGGTTGAGATCTCGATAGTCGACACAGACTCTGACTTTCCCATCTTTCTTCGGTACTGGCACAATGCTGGCTAACCATGTCGGGTATTCCACTACCCTGAGAACCTTAGCGTTGATTTGCTTGGTGACTTCTTCCTTGATTTTTAAGCTCATGTCATGTTTGAACTTTCTGAGCTTTTGCTTACCCGGCAGACACATTGGATTGGTTGGCAGTTTGTGAGCCAAAATGGATGTACTCAGGCCAGTCATATCATCGTACGACCAGGCGAATATGTCCTCATACTCCTTCAGAAACTCTGTGTATTCTTTCTTTTCTGATGGCGACAGGTGAATGCTGATTCATGTTTCCTTGACATTTTCTGAATCTCCTAGGTTGACAACTTCAGTCTCGTCCAAGTTGGACTTGGGTCTGTTCTCAAAATTCTCAACTTCGTTAACAATCTCGTCAGGTATGTCATCTTCCTCTGAATCAATGTCCTTTTTTTGCATTTTCTCGTTGCATGTCACAGTCATTGGTTCATCAAGACAAGTAATAGTAATGCTGTGTAGATAAAGTAGTGAGAGAAAAACGACAATAATAAATATTGATTCATAAAACTTAAACTTTAAAATGATTTTGATAAATTGGATAAAGGGTTTGAACATTGAAGATCTTATTGCAGGAATTGAAAATTGCGAAAGGAAAATCATTTAGTTAAAATAAATGAACAATGCTTGTTTTAGCCTTGCTACCCCGAGGCTCGTCGGGCTTTGGTCGTCCTGATGGTCCAATTCTTGAGAGATGCTCCTCTGCTCACGACCTGGATGGAAGGGCCTTCCTCCCCCTCCTCCTCGAGAATAACACAACAGTCCATGTGATTGTCCTCTTGGAATAAATTTCTCAATGCGGCAAGTGCTTCCTCTTCCTATATACCATAAATAATGCCACCCTGGTGAAAAGTCTGCTCTAGGCACGGTATCGGATGCTCCGGTGGGTAATAAGGACCGTGACATGGTGGCGACCAGCTATTGAATTCTTCCCAAGTGTACTCGTACCCCAGACCAAAAGTGGTGCCATATTTCTTGATCTTTATAGGTTTGAAGATTCTTTGGAGGTTTCTGCCGAGCCCTTTACCAGGTTCGTACCCACTCCAGCTCAGTATATTCTATATTTTGCTATCCCGCCATTTGTCTTTATCTATAGCATTGACTCGTTCAATATGGCAGTAAGTTTCTCCACCTAGATTCCTTCTTCCCTCGATTTCCAGAGTAGTCTAGTCACTGTAAATAAGGTTGCTACGGTCACCATGAATAATCACTTCTTGGTGATTCCATTCGAACTTCACTGCCTGATGCAACGTTGATGCTACGACCCCAGTAGCATGGATCCATGGTCGTACTAATAGCAAGTTGTAGGACGCTGGTACATCTATTACTTGGTAGTCGACCTCGAACCAAGTTGGTCCCATTTGCAGGCACAGACTGATCTCACCAATTTTGGACCTTTGGGAACCATCGAAGGCTTTCACGTTGATTGCTCAATCCTTTATCTCATGCAGCCCTTTACCTAGTTTCTTGAGTGTTATCAGCGGACAGATGTTAAGACTGGATCCTCCATCGATTAAGATTCTGGTGATGAAATAATCTGCGCATTACATGGTGATGTGCAGTGCTTTGTTGTGCCCCAGCCCTTTAGGTGGCAGCTCGTCCTCATGAAATGTGATCTTATGGCTTTCCAACACTTGGCCTACCATAGTGGCCATTTCCCCGCTAGTGATATTATTTGGCACATATGATTCGATGAATACCTTCACCAAAGCACTCCTATGCATCTCAGAATTCTGCAGTAAAGAGAGAATGGATATTTGTGTTGGCGTCTTGTTCAACTGGTCAATGACCGAATACTCCTTGGCATGTACTTTCCTCCAAAGGTTGTCCACCTATTTCAATAAGGGGTGGTCGATTGGAAGCCTGCTTGCTTGATTTAGCCAGATGTTCAGGTGTGTATACTCTACCAGTTCTCGTCATACCATATGCTGCGACAGCTTCTTCAGTCTTGACTTTGCCTTTCCTTCTCGCCTTGGTTGTATAGTTCCATGGTACAACATTTGTATAGAAGGGTAGCGTGGTTGACATTGCCAATGTGATCGGCTCGTCTATCCTTACTTCGAATGGAACATGTGCCTTGGGTGGCAAGACTGCAACTCAAATGGTGCGGGTGCATTTGCCAGAGACAAGAATTCAACCTCAGTTGGTGCCGGTGTCTTTGCGGGTAGCGCTGCTTCAAACTCAAGGGGCATAGACATATTTACCTATGCGTCCTTGGACGGTTGAATTTGGACTATGACTGGATTGAGAGTAATCACCGGTTTCTTTGGGTCATCACCTTTTACGATCAACCCGATCGATCCCTCGGGGTCCCAGTCATCATCTATTTCAATTATGTGGATACCTCCTCCCTTATGGTCTGGAAGAGGATTGTTGCGGACGTTTGGAGCGGATTCTTTCGCCACAATGATCTTGTTGTCAATCAAGGACTGTATCTTATCTTTCAAATAACGGCACTCGTCGATGGTGTGTCCTTTCATGCAGGAGTGGTATGCACGAGACTTCTTTGGGTTAACCCACTGAGAAGGATTCTCAGGGGTTGCAGCAGGGATATGTGTGACATAACCAGCAGCCTTTAGCTTCTAATATAACCGGTCGATAGGTTCGGCGATGGCGGTATACTGTTTTGGAGGTCTGCTATCAAAATTAGGTCGGGGTCTAGGGAAGTTTTGGCGTGCAGGGGGTGATTGATAATGGGATGGCTGAGAGTTGTAGGTGTGGTAAACAGGAGCGGGGTGGGAGTATCTGGGTGAAGCAGGTTGATATGTAGGTGGAGGAGGTGATTGATAAGTTTGTGGTGGAACTTGGTATGAAGGTGAGGGTGCTTGGTAATTTGAGGTTGGTTGATATGTGAGTGGAGGTGTTGGGTAAGTTTGGTATTTGAGGGGAGACTTGGTCCTTTGTGCAACCACCCCGGCTCCCACGTCCCTTTTCTTGGACATACCACCTGACTGTAAAGCCTTATTCGTAGCTTGTAAGGCTTCAAAATTTGTGACCATACCACTCTTAATACCTTCTTCGATTCTTTCACCCAGTTTGATAATGTTGGAGAACTTGTGGTTCTCAATCATCATCAACCGTTCATAGTATTGTGGGTCCTGAGCCCGGACAAAGAACTTGTTCATTTGTTCCTCCTCAAAGGCGGGTCTCACCTTAGCATCTTCGCACCTCTAACAAGTAGCATACTCGCGAAATGTCTCTGTAGGCTTCTTCTTCAAATTCTGGATGTAGAACACGTCTGGTGCATTCTCTGTATTAAATTTGAACATGTCCATGAAGTTAGAGGCCATGCTTACACAGTTTGACCACTTCTTGGGATCTTGGATGATGTACCAAGACAAGGCATCTATTTTCAAGCTCCTCATGAACAACTTCATGTGGATCCTTTGATTTATCCCTACTCCAACCAGCTTGTCACAATAGGTCCTCAGATGGACCCTTGGAGCACCTGTACCATCAAACATTTCGAACTTAGGAGGTTTGTACCCCACAGGCAGTTCGACATCAGGCTGTATGCAGAGGTCCTCATAGTTTAGTCCTTCGACTTCCTTACTTCCTTCAACGCCTTGAACCCGGTTGGTCAGCTTCTTAAGTTCCTCAGCCAAGTTACTGATAAGCAGATCCTTTTCATCAGACTCAGGTGTGTATGAGATAGGTGGAGCGGAGTGTGGCATGGTCTCCACGTAGATAAATTTGTTATGGTGGCCTGGTGCATGGGTGTAGATATGGTCGTTTCTGGAGTTCTGAGGTTATGGGATAAGTAGTGGAGTGTTATTTGGGGTATTGTAAGGACCCGTAAAAATTTCTTGCTTAAAATAATGCCCGAATAAGTCCCCGAGTTGTTAACTCTGTGGAAATTCTTAAAACGGACCTTGATTATGTAAAAATACCCCAGGATTTGAAAGAACTTAATTTTTTCCAGAAATTGGGTGTTATGCGACGCACTATGCGATCACGTAACGTATATGCGAACCGCATAGTGGTCGCATACACGGGCAGATCAGTGCCTAACTGAAGGGGTGTTATGCGACGCACAATGCGATCGCATAACGTGTATGCGGACCGCATAATGGTCCCATAACCTGGCAGAATGTTTTCAAAATTTTGATCACCTGGGGGCCATTCTGCAGTCCAATATGCGGACCGCATGTCAGGAATGCCATCGCATTCCTGACCGCATATTTGACACGGTCTTTTAATTTTCTAAATTTTTATAGCCGACCCCAGTTTCATTTAACCTCTGCCCCCTTTCATTTTAACAAGTTTTCTGAATAAAATAGAGAGAAGTGAGAGTGGGTTCTAGAGGGTGAAGTCCTCATCTTCCCCAAATTGGTCCTCCATCTCTACCCGGGCTTGGAAGTTTATCAAGTAATAGTCATCTTCTTCATCATAAGAGGTAAGCCTTCACCCTACTTTTCTCAAATTCCAGGGATTTAACTAAGAATAAAACACACATAGGTTGGTTCTTGAGGGTGAAAAGTTGGGACCTTGCATGCATGTGAATAATCTTCCATAACCTAGTAAAGGGAAGCAAGTAGAGTAATCTTTCACTAAAACGGGGTTTAGTCAATCCAAGGGATCACTTATTGTTTGATAAAATGCTCAAATGAATTCGAGACTCCAATTCTAAGGTAAATATGTTGCATTGTGAACTAGATTGACGGTGCTAGGCGGTTCGGTGAATTGCAATAGAAATTAAAAAGGGAAACTCGACTCCAGGTATGTATGGCTAACTTTAATCTTTGTAAAATCACTTGTGGTGTTCGAGCATACGGTACGTGTATTGTTATGAATATGTGCAACTGGTTTTCCGAATTATGTTGAAGTGAGAAGTGTATTGCTTGTAAAGAAGCTGTATTCTTGTTATGAATCCAAGAGTATGAATGTGTATGTTAAAGGCTATGTAAAGAAGGTGTATTCTTGTTGCTAAAATTTTCTGTGATTGAACTGTGATTTGTCATCGTTGGTGTGAGATGTGATTGTCAGGTGGGATCGGGTTGCGCGCCGCAACAGGGGAGATAAGGGTGATGTGTGAGAAGTGATAAGGGTGTGATTGTGATTGTCAGGTGGGATCGGGTTGCACGCCACAACAATTGTCAGGTGGGATCGGGTTGCACGCCGCAAAAATTGTCAAGTGGGATCGGGTTGCACGCCGCAACAAATTGTCAGGTGGGATCAGGTTGCACGCCACAACAGGAGAAGTAAGGGTGAAATGTGAGAAGGGACAAGGGTGGAATTGAAATTGTGATTATGATGAAGTGAAAATTGTGGAACTTCCATTGTGTGTCTTTCTATGTCTTGTGCAGTAATTGTGTGACTCTCTGTCTGTCTCTTGCCTGTGCATTATTGAGTTTACTTAGAGTAAAGTTTGTTCACACATACCAGTACAATTCAAATGTACTGAAGTCCCTTTTGCCAGGGGCGCTACATTCTTGTGATGATTGTAGGTGGTTCTATAGCAGGTACTCCAGCACACCGACAATAGTGCCTCATCTTCGTCCTATCAGTTATTTTGGTGAGCCCCTCTCCTCTCGGGGCCCAGTGTGGTTCATGCCACTTTTTCTTCCGAATTTTTATTTTGTATTTGTGTAAGGTATAGCCGGAGCCTTGTTACCGGAAAATGTTTTATGTATAACTCCTTCGTACTCTTAGAGGCTCCGTAGACAGGGAATGTGGGTTATGTACTTAAGTATTTTGGGCAATATGACTTGTAGACCACGTAAAGTTAAATTGCGTGTTCTGTTTATTTTGTAAGTATTGTATCACATGTTGGAAATGACAGAATTCTATGCTATAATTTTGGACATTGAGAATGCATCTTAATTATAATTGAATAATGTGCATCGAAAACTTCGGGGTAATACGTGGGAGGGAAAAAGGAATACAGGTCCTCTTGACTGGGGATACATGGTCGAGTGCTGGTCGTGTCCCTTGGTTTTGGGGCGTGACAAACTTGGTATCAGAGCCTAAGGTTTTAAAAGAGTCCTAGGATGTCTCGGAGCCGTGTCTAGTAGAGCCCTTCTTATCGGTGTGTTGTCGACCACATCTATAATTAGGGGGCTACACGGACATTTAGGAAATTACTCTTTTCATTGTTATTCTATATCGTGCGGTGAAGTGGAGAGTGAAAAATGTCCTTGTCTAATTTGTGCTTTGTTCCAAAATTTCTCAGTAATGGCACCAAAGAAGAGAGCTCGACTCGGCCTTGAGGCCAATGCCACCCCAAGTGTGGCTGTGAATCATGTACCTGGTGGTGCGGGTGAGAGTGACTCCCCGGCCTTGAATTTGCCGGACCCTTCTATTCCAGATCAAAGAATTCCTGTTCCTACGGCGGCGGACGGTGCTGCAATCCCTCCCGCTGATATTCCTTATCCCTTTACGGTTCCAGCTTCCGGTCCCGGTATGTCCTAGGGGGACCTCAGAGGAGCTATTCATATGTTAACTCAATTGGTGGCCGCTCAGGCCCAAAGATCTCATTCTAACCCCGCGTCCTCCAACGGACAGGGAGATTCTGCCGGCTCCAGAGTCAACCAGTTTCTGCGGTTGGCCCCTCCAGAGTTCTCAGGTACGGATCCAGAGACCGATCCACAGGATTTTCTTGATGAGATGTGAAAGACCCTTCGGGTGATGAAGGCTACAGGGACAGAGGGGGTTGAGTTAGCTTCGTACAGGTTGAGGGGAGCAGCATATTCCTGGTTCGAGATGTGGGAGGGTTCCCGTGGAGAGGGAAGTCCTCTGGCTAGATGGAGCAAGTTCGTGAGGTTGTCCAAGTATGATCCCCAGTTAGTGTCGACCATGGATGCTCGAGTTCGACGATTTGTTCAGGGTCTCAGTCCTTTGGTTGTGAATGAGGCTGCTACAGCGGCTTTGCACTCAGACATGAATTATGGGAAGATTGTGGGATTTGCCAAGGCTACGGAGTCTAGAAAGTTGAAGATACGGGCATACAAAGAGAGTAGCAGCAGAGCCCAGTCAGTGGGTCATTCACGGAGCACATTTTCGGGGGGGAGGCCAGTTCAAAGGAGGGGGCCATCAGGGCCATCCCAGTTTTATGCTCAGTCTTCAGCCAGTGCACCGCCATCCGTACACTGTTATCAGCCGAATAGTCATTAGAGATCAGGATCCGACAGCAGGAGACCCCAGCAGTCCGGTCATCCCGGAGGAAGGTTCCAGCAGCAGGGGAGGGCTCTGTGCCCTCTATGCGGAGGGTTCCATACTGAGGCCTATTATTTGGATCGCCCGATATGCTTCAGGTGTGGGGTGAGGGGTCATCTTCAGTGGGATTGTCGCGCGCCCAGCCAGGGCATGGGTAGGGGGTTTGCCCAGTCATTTGGTTCTTCAGCCGCCAAATCTTCAGTGCGTCCTCCAGCTCCAGTAGGGCGTGGTGTAATTGGGGGTGGGGCTCGTGGTAAAGCCGGACCCAGCCGATTCTATGCTTTGAGTTGTCGCCAGAATGCGGAGGCTTCTCCAGATGTTGTCACAGGTATTCTGAATGTTCAAACACTTGATTGCTATGCTCTTATTGATCCGGGGTCCTCCTTGTCCTATGTTACCCCGTTTATTGCTTCAAGTTTTGGGATAGAACCCGAACAGCTTCATGAGTCATTCTCTATATCAACTTCGGTTGGTGATTCTGTTACAACATCGCGAGTCTATAAGAATTGTGTTGTCACGATATGTGGTCGCGTTACCTCAGCCGATCTTATTGAGTTGGAGATTGTAGATTTTGATATTATTACTGGAATGGACTAGCTTTATTCGTGCTTTGCCAAGCTCGACTATCGAACGAGAGTCATGAGACTCGAGTTTCCTAATGAGCCGGTTATTGAGTGGAAGGGGAATGGTGTGGTGCCGAAAGGTAGGTTTATCTCCTGCCTTAAGGCCTTGAAGATGATTAAGAAGGGGTGTATCTATCATTTGGTCCGGGTCGCGGACACCGCCTCAGAAGTGTCGGCCCCCGAGTCCGTTCCAGTCGTGAATGAGTTTCTTGAAGTCTTTCCGGATGAGCTTCTAGGGATTCCGCCAGATAGAGAGATTGATTTTGGGATTGATGTACTACCAGATACGCAATCAGTATCAATACCACCATACAGAATGGCGCCAACAGAGTTAAGGGAGTTAAAGGAGCAGTTGAAGGATTTATTAGATAAGGGGTTCATTCGGCCGAGTGTGTTGCCGTGGGGTGCTCCACTTCTTTTTGTTAGAAAGAATGATGGGTCGCTCCGGAGGTGTATTGATTATCGGCAGCTCAACAAGGTCACTATAAAAAATAAGTATCCATTGCCTCGAATAGATGACTTGTCTGATCAATTGCAAGGTGCGAGGTTCTTCTCCAAAATTTATTTACGGTCTGGGTATAATCAGTTGAAGATCAGGGAGCAGGATATTCCTAAGACCGCCTTGGACTCGTTATGGTCATTTTGAATTTTTGGTAATGTCCTCTGGACTGACCAATGCTCCAACAACTTTTATGTATCTTATGAATCGGATTTTCAAGCCATTTCTAGACTCCTTCATGATTGGTTTTATTGATGACATCCTTGTCTACTTGCGTAGTCGGGAAGATCATGCTAATCACCTCAGGGTAGTCCTACAGGCTCTTTGTCATCACCACATGTATGCTAAATTTTTGAAATGTGAGTTTTGGCAAGAATCGGTCGCGTTTTTGGGTCATGTTGTTTCCAGAGAAGGGATTCAAGTTGATCCCCAGAAGATTGCAGCAGTGAAAGATTGGCCTAGACCAACGACCCCGACGGAGGTTCGCAGTTTCTTGGGTCTAGCTGGGTATTATCGAAGGTTTGTGGAGGGATTCTCTACCCTCGCCTCCCCATTGACTAAATTGACGCAGAAAGCAGTGAAGTTCCAGTGGTCCGACGCTTGTGAGAAAAGTTTTCAGGAATTGAAATCAAGATTGACTTCGGCACCGGTATTGACCTTGCAAGAATGTATAGAGGGATTTGTGGTTTATTGTGATGATTCAAGGGTTGGTTTGGGGTGTGTTTTGATGCAACATGGGAAGGTCATAGCGTATGTTTGTTTCAAGGCAACTCAAGAATCACGAGAAGAATTATCCGACGCATGATTTGGAGCTCGCGGTTATGGTGTTTGCATTAAAAATTTGGTGGCATCTTTATGGAGTACACATGGATGTGTTCTCAGACCACAAGAGTCTTCAGTATTTATTCAAGCAGAAGGATTTGAATCTAAGGCAGCGGAGGTGGTTAGAATTCCTTAAGGATTATGATATGAACATCTTGTACCATCCAAGAAAGGCGAATGTGGTGGCTGACGCTCTCAGTCGGAAGTCTATGGGTAGTTTGGCTCATTTGAAAGTGGATCAGAGGCCCTTGGCCCAGGAGGTTTATCAAATGGCCATTTTGGGGGTTCGTCTTTCCACCTCATACGAAGGGGAAGTTATGGTGCATAATGGGGCAGAATCATCACTTGTAGCGGAAGTCAAGGAGAAGCAGTTTATTGATCCAGCATTGGCACAACTGAAGGAGGCAGTTCTGAATGGCAAGATTTTGGCACTTTCACTCGGCAGCAATGATGAAGTGTTGCGATGTCAAGGTAGGCTATGTGTTCCAGATGTAGATAGTCTTCGGTAAAGGGTAATGGCAGAGGCTCATAGCTCCCGGTATTCTGTGCACCCAGGTTCTACGAAAATGTATCATGATCTCCGGGAAGTTTATTGGTGGAGCGGTATGAAGAGGGATGTGGCGGACCATGTATCCAGATTTTCAAATTGTCAATAGGTGAAGGCCGAGCATCAGAGGCCCGGTGGGTTAACTAAACTTATGGAAATACCGACGTGGAAATAGGAGATGATCAATATGGATTTCGTGGTGGGGTTACCTCACACTCGGTGCAAGTTCGACTCGATTTGGGTGATAGTGGATCGACTCACGAAATCAGCTCACTTTTTGCCAGTCAAGTCTACCGACACAGTGGAGCGGTATGCCCAATTGTACATCAAAGAGATAGTTAGACTTCATGGCACTCCAGTTTCTATTATCTCAGATCGAGGGGCCCAGTTTACAGCTAATTTTTGGCGGAAATTTCAGCAAGGTTTGGGTACTCAGGTAAATCTCAGCACGACTTTCCATCCACAGACTGACGGTCAGGCAGAGCGGACTATTCAGACGCTCGAAGATATGCTACGGGCTTGTGTTTTAGACTTCAAGGGTAATTGGGATGATCATTTGCCGCTTGTCGAGTTTGCTTATAATAACAGCTTCCATGCTAGTATCCGAATGGCCCCGTTTGAGGCATTGTACGGAAGGAGGTGTAGATCTCCGATCGGATGGTTCGAGGTTGGTGAAGCAGAATTGTTAGGACCAGATCTTGTGCACCAAGCTATGGAAAAAGTTAGAGTCATTCAAGAGAGGATGAAAACTGCTCAGAGTCGTCAGAAATCCTATGCGGACGTTCGTCGAAGAGAATTGGAGTTCCAGGTAGATGATTGGGTATTCTTAAGGATGTCCCCCATTAAGGGAGTGATGCGGTTTGGGAAGAAAGGGAAGTTGAGCCCAAGGTACGTTGGGCCATATCGGATTGCTCAAAGGATAGGACGGGTGGCTTATAGGTTAGAATTGCCCCATGAAATGTCATTAGTGCACCCAGTGTTCCATGTGTCTATGTTGAAGAAAGTGGTTGGAGATCCATCCGCCATCGTGCCAGTTGGGACTATTGAGGTTAATGAAGGGCTATCATACGAAGAGGCTCCGATGGCTATTCTTGATAGGTAACTGCGTAGATTGAGAAACAAGGAGATTGCTTCTATTAAAGTGTTGTGGAAGAGTGAAGGAGTCGAGGAAGCCACGTGGGAAACAGAGAAAGAAATGAAATAAAAATACCCCCATCTGTTTGAGCAAGTGTAGTAGTGATCGTGCAAATTATGGTTCCATGGCAATTTGATGTTGTACTCAGATTCGTGCCAAGGCACCCCATTTTCCTTTCCTCTCCTAATTGCCTTATTGTTGTAACTTTCCAATGCGTGCTAAAACTGTGTACAGAGTTGTTAACTAGGTGGTGTGCCACCTTTAAAGCAAATAAAAGTTTTGTGAAAACAAATGTGCTAAGTAAGTGATTAATAGTAGTGTAGATTGGTAATGGTTAGAATAATTGTCTATGATATATTGAGGTGATTGAACTGTATGGGGCGCACTGAAATGGCCCAAAGTTATGTGCAAATTATGTGCCACTAATTGAGTCTTATGCTAAATTGTGATGTAAAGAGGATGAGCCATATGTATTTGTCAAGGTAATTGGATATGTGCAAGTGTTGAGGTAATTAATGGTATACTAGTTGTAGGGATAAAAAATTTTGTGTAATGATGCTTGGAAATGTGTTTCGGGGGCTCTCTGTCAGGTGGATAGGTCTAAATACAAAGGAGACTCTGGCAATATTTTCTGAAAATACTAGAGTTAGTGTAAATTAGGAAGTTTGCATATCATGTTTTCAAAAAAAAAAACCAAATGATTTCCAAAATCATCATTCGAGGACGAATGATTCTTAAGGGGGAGAGAATGTAAAGACCCGTAAAAATTTCTTGCTTAAAATAATACCCGAATAAGTCCCCGAGTTGTTATCTTTGTGGAAATTCTTAAAACGGACCTTGATTTTGTAAGAATACCCCGGGATTTGAAAGAACTTAATTTTTTCCAGAAATTGGGTGTTATGCGACGCACTATACGATCGCATACACGGGCAGATCACTGCCCAACTGAAGGGGTGTTATGCGACGCATAATGCGATCGCATAACGTGTATGCGGACCGCATAATGATCGCATACCCGAGCAGAATGTTTTCAAAATTTGGCTCACCTGGGGGCCGTTCTGCGGTCCAATATGCGGACCACATGTCAGGAATGCAATCGCATTCCTGACCGCATATTCGACACAGACTTTTAATTTTATAAATTTTTATACCCGACCCCAGTTTCATTTAACCCCTGCCCCCTTTAATTTTAACAAGTTTTCTGAACAAAATAGAGAGAAGTGAGAGTGGGTTCTAGAGGGTGAAGTCCTCATCTTCCCCAAATTGGTCCTCCATCTCTACCCGGGCTTGGAAGTTTATCAAGTAATAGTCATCTTCTTCATCATAAGAGGTAAGCCTTCACCCTACGTTTCTCAAATTCCAGGGATTTAACTAAGAATAAAACACACATAGGTTGGTTCTTGAGGGTGAAAAGTTGGGACCTTGCATGCATGTGAATAATCTTCCATAACCTAGTAAAGGGAAGCAAGTAGAGTAATCTTTCACTAAAAAGGGGTTTAGTCAATCTAAGGGATCACTTAGTGTTTGATAAAATGCTCAAATGAATTCGAGACTCCTAATTCTAAGGTAAATATGTTGCATTGTGAACTAGATTGACGGTGCTAGGCGGTTCAGTGAATTCCAATAGAAATTAAAAAGGGAAACTCGACTCCAGGTATGTATGGCTAACTTTAATCTTTGTAAAATCACTTGTGGTGTTCAAGCATACGGTACGTGTATTGTTATGAATATGTGTAACTCGTTGTCCGAATTATGTTGAAGTGAGAAGTGTATTACTTGTCTGTCTTTAGTTGACCACCACACTACCATGCTATGAAAAACGCTGCTAGAAGGATAATGAATCCAAGAGTATGAATGTGTATGCTAAAGGCTATGTAAAGAAGTTGTATTCTTGTTGCTGAAATTTTCTGTGATTGAACTGTGATTTTTCATCGTTGATATGAGATGTGATTGTCAGGTGGGATCGGGTTGCGCGTCGCAACAGGGGAGATAAGGGTGATGTGTGAGAAGTGATAAGGGTGTGATTGTGATTGTCAGGTGGGATCGGGTTGCATGCCGCAACAATTGTCAGGTGGGATCGGGTTGCACGCCGCAACAATTGTTAGGTGGGATCGGGTTGCACGCCGCAACAAATTGTCAGCTGGGATCGGGTTGCACGCCGCAACAGGAGAAATAAGGGTGAAACGTGAGAAGGGACAAGGGTGGAATTGAAATTGTGATTATGATGAAGTGAAAATTGTGGAACTTCCATTGTGTGTCTTTCTATGTCTTGTGCAGTAATTGTGTGACTCTCTGTCTGTCTCTTGCCTGTGCATTATTGAGTTTACTTAGAGTAAAGTTTGTTCATACATACCAGTACAATTCAAATGTACTGACGTCCCTTTTGCCGAGGGCGCTACATTCTTGTGATGATTGTAGGTGGTTCTATAGCAGGTACTACAGCACACCGACAGTAGTGCCTCCTCTTCGTCTTATCAGCTATTTTGGTGTGCCCCTCTCCTCTCGGGGCCCAGTGTGGTTCATGCCACTTTTTCTTCCGGATTTTTATTTGGTATTCGTGTAAGGTATAGCCGGAGCCTTGTTACCGGCAAGTGTTTTATGTATAACTCCTTCGTACTCTTAGAGGCTTCGTAGACAGGAAATGTGGGTTATGTAATTATGTATTTTGGGCAGTATGACTTGTAGATCACGTAAAGTAAAACTGTGTGTTCTGCATATTTTGTAAGTATTGTATCACATGTTGGAAATGATAGAATTCTATGCTATAATTTCGGACATTGAGAATGCATCTTAATTATAACTGAATAATGTACATCGGAAACTTCAGGGTAATACGTGGGAGGGAAAAAGGAATCCAGGTTCGCTTGACTGGGGCTACCTGGTCGAGTGTCGGTCGTGTCCCTTGGTTTTAGGGCGTGAAAGGTATGGCAGGTGTTACATTAGTTCTTTGGTGCAGTGGCGTGATGGTGAGATGCAGGATTATTATGCGGTTTTGGGATATTTTGTGGAGGTGTAGGATTTTGAATGTTAGGGAGGGTGACGTCCGGGATGTTTAGGGAGAATGACATGTTTGACAGATTTCGAACCTGATCCAGCTCTTCTTGGAATTTCAATAACTTATGTTTAAGCTGCGACATATTCTCATTTGGAACCCGAATACCCTGGCCATCAGTGGCCTCTACCTGTTCAATCGGGTTTTCCTTTATGATGTTGCTTGAATCGTCCATTTTCGTTTTGCCTTTGCCTTTAGGAGGACTAGGAGGAGGAGTGGGTGGAGATCCCCTTGATCTTGTGAGATGATGATGCCAGAGTGCACGAACTAACCTTTGGGGAGGAGAATAATAAAAAGAAGGAAAACAAAAACAAAAACAAAAGGTAGCCAAGTCAGTGAGGATTATGAAAAGTATTGCAGTATTTAAACACATCGTGCGAGAATGTAAAGTGTGTCCTGTTTTGGGAACCTCATTGTGCCCGAGGTAGGCCTAGCGACAAATTGATTTGGAGGACTAGAAATGCTAAATACCTCATTTCATTCATAAAAATAGATGAATCCCAAAACGACACTAAATAAGAAGGAAATAAATTCACTAATGGCCATTGGACTTATTACATCAATAAGGCAAAAGAAAACATTCCTATCTACTTGGTCCTAGAAGGACCTTCCCAGACTCGACATTCTTGGCTCCTTCGAACAGATTCCCCAGCTCACGGAGTCTTAGTAGTAGGTATGCTCTGGTTAGATGTCCACCTTCGGTCCCTTCAGCCTTTTGAAAGTCTTCAACCCTCTTTATAAATTTTCCCTCCAGCTCGACTATGCCTCGCTCTAAGTACCCTAGCCTCTTGTTGGTACTGATGGCCATGTATTCCCATCCCTCAATTAGCTTCTTGTTGGACTCATGTATTTCTCGGTGCTCGCTCTCATATTCACGGATCCTTTTACGCAGCTAGTTGTATTTGACCTGCGCCTCGGCCTTTTCATCTATAATCATGTGGCCCCGGGCGAACCCCGGTTTGTCCAGACCATCCCATTTGTCTTCCAACCAACCTGAATAGAAAGGGGTGCAACTAGTGTGGTATATGTATGGCTCGATGGTGTCTTTCTCCATTACGATCTTACAGTGCCACATGTGTTGGGCGTGGCACTTGTGAGGACTATCATCATTTTGAAAGTCAACCCGAAAATGGCACATCTTGTCGACCCTCGATATGACTTGCTTCCTACCTACTTGTCTCATAACCCGGAGAGGGACATAAGGATAGGTTCCTCTCAGACCAATCAATATCAGGAATGGTGCATCTCTGGACCGGGCGATGAACTCTTCTGTAGGAAACTACTCGAACATCCATTGAACTTGTTCCTCAGCTAGATTATCGAAGAATTCTACCCATTCTTTGGCATTCTCAGGCTGAGCGAACATGTCAGGAATGTAAGTCATTCGCTTTGGATGGTGGAAAGCGATGTGGTCATTCCACGCCCTTCGCTGAAACTCTTGCCGATATTGGCCCTTTTGATGTTGTGCTAAGAGCCAGAGCTACAGTAATAAATTGCAGCCCTCGAAGTGTTTTGCTCCTCTTTGGCATTTCTCTAAGGCTCGGTATATATCTGAAATGATCATGGGCACGATGCTGAAGTTTTGCCGACCAATTTCCTCCATTAGAGTCTTGGTTACCATAGCCAACCTAGTATGGGTTCTTTCTTTCTTCATTGGAAACACGATTAGACCTAGGAAGCAAAACATGAAGACGAAAACCCTATGATGGATGTGTCCCAAGGATGTGATGGCAAATTTGTCATGGAAGGTACGGTATGATTTGTTGTGACCGTACCTTTCATACAAATATTTAAAAGACACGTATGATTCTTCCAGGCATCCCAATTTAGTGCCCTTCTTCAAACCCATCATTTTTAAGAAACCCTTGCCGGTGCGGTTTTCAGGCATTAACAAACCCGGTGTTTCCCAAGATAGACCGGTCAATCCTCCAACCTCCTTTAGGAAAGGTGTCATTTTGATGTCCCCAAAGCGGAAGACGGCCGTTTCACAGTCCTAGAATAGAGTAGCAGCCTCTATCATCATGTTGTTAGGCTGGATATTCAAGAGAGATGGTAGATTACCCAAGTATTTCTTGGCGAGGGTTTTGTCACTAAAATGCATATCTTCCAACCAACTCAGCAATTTTGGGTGGATGTTGATGATCATGCCGAATTTGGGGACTTCGTGCCTCATATTTCTGCAAGGCAAACAAGATTAGGCACTGACCCCCACCAGACTCGACTATTTAATATCAATGATTAGCATGAAGCATTTAATTCTCCAAATGAAAGCACAGAACGTGATGATGTCCGTTTGGGTTTATGGAAACCCAGTGGACTTTTGGACAAGGCTATCTTAAAGGCTATTGTGTGGACAACACGTTAGCCTGGCAAGGTTTGAACAGGATGCATGCAACAGTATAACGGAGTAAGGTTTTTATGAGGTTTTACATTGGTACCCTTGAGCAGACAACTCAAGGGGGAAAGACACGGAACCGTCGACTGCACCGCCGATCGACTAGTTTTACCGCAAATAAGCCTTTTCGGATTTAGGGGGTAATGATATAGGAAGGGCGCACCAACTCATCAAGCGTTTCTATAGGATTTTTTTTGGAACGAGTGGAGTATGAATGTTGGATCATGGATAATGCAATAAATAATAAACATGTAGTCACGTATTTGCACGTTATGAAAGCGGTAAATACATCAGTTTATAATTTAAAAGTAAGGAAACCAGAAGCATATGTCAGTTTCTTTTGAGACAAATTAAATGCTTAAAGGAAATAAACAAGTAATTGCACAGAGGAAGAGGTAGAAATTCACAAAACAATTTGAAAATGGTAAAAGCCTGAAATCCCCAGCAGAGTCGCCATGTTGTCGCACCCCCTTTTTTCCCCAGGCACTCCTTTCGGGGGCCCGGTTTGAAAGGGTTTATGACATTGGTTGAGACAACTTGTTCCTTTTTGGAAAGGGGTTTGCATTTTTTGAAGAGTCGCCACCTAACGATTTTGAGGTGCGTTAGGGCACCTAGGGGGTTCATTTATAACTACGTTTGATAACCAAAGACAGGGTAAGGGCTTGAAATTATCCTAAGGGGACGGTGTTAGGCACCCCTCAGTATCCACAAGTGTGGTTACCGTCCAAATTTCTTTTGTGAATTTTGTACAATTAGCAAATAACCAAATATGGTTCAAATAATAGGGGATTTAAGTCCAAGTACACATAGTTTTGGAAACAGATAATGGAAGGCTAGATTATAATCTAAGAAGGTTTATGGGAGTAAAGATATCCTAGGTTTATTTGTAATATGGATCACATCAATGCAATACCCGGTATGACACTCCTCAAAGAGGGGCTACACGTGGTATTAACACACCGGTCATCATATCCATATCTACCCGTTCCCACCCCGTAAAGGTAATTAAAGTGAGTGTTGGTCACGACCTCTATTGCATGTTGTTACCCGTCCCTTCCTATCAGTCCCGGAGGAATTTAGGACTTATATCCTTCCAAGGAGGTTCTAGGCAGACCCTCATGTTTTAAAGGCAAAAATACTAAGGCGACATCTAAGAAAACAGATAGGACTTCAATTAAAAGGGAGCATGGAAAACAAATAGAAGGCTCAGGTACATCTCCACAAATAGTACACATAAACAACATGACTCATACACAATTAAGGTCCAAATTCAGATCCTAGGCATGGTATCTAAGTGGTAACAACAGAGTCAGATTTATTACATAACTTAGAGAGGAAGTCCTAATCAGTTTTGCTTACTGGTTTTAAACATGCTAACAGTTAAACAATAGTCACAAGAGACTGTTCCAGTTTTATTATTTGAATTGGTTACCTAAAGCTTGCCTAGGCGTGGGTTAATATACAATAGTTGTTCAGAATTGTTAACAATTTTTAGATTGTCATACCTAAGAGAATGCAATTCTAAGTGTTGCAGAACGTACAAGGATTAATTACCAGTTGTTAGAACATGGTGAATGTTTTATGTATCCATAGTTAGACTACGTGTAATTAAGCGAGTGCGATCCTAGAATATGATATCTAATGAAGAATGAGGCATATGCAATTTCAAATAGAGGGTTTCTAAATGCACACAAAATCACAACCTTATGCGTAGTTTTAGAATCATCATAGGCGGTGGTTTTTAATGTTGTTTACCTTAGAACAGGTTTCTTAAGTGTGGAACATGGTGGCAGCATGAATAACAACTAACGTTAACACATTTTTAGAGCAATATTTAACTTAAAGGCAGGATTTCTAAGTGATGATGAGATGATGAAAATAGTATATAGCATGATATCTAATGCATGGCATGTTTGTCATATGTTGTACCTAAACATGGTTGATATTGCACATAGAGAAAGTAAACCTAGGAAAGCATGGTTTCTACCCTTGATTATACTACACATGCATATCACCCTCCCGTTTCACTATCCATCCCCAGAGTTCTTTTACAAATAATTATTACAAACCATTGGATATGAATTACATAACTGAAATAGAAGAAATAAGAAGTTAACTATAGGGAGCCTACAGTATAGGCCCAGATCTCCATGTCCTCAATGCCAGGTATTGTTTCACAGCCTTTCTCACAATCCGGGTGTGTCAGAGTTCCCTAAGGACCTCAAGGGATCCCGGGGTGCTCACACCTAGATTTCATAGCCACGATGGAGTAAGTGCAATGTGGAATGGTCAGCCTTAGTGTGTCAAAGTTCAGAGGGAGCTCAAGGATCCCAAAGCAATGCTCACACAAAGGGGGCAGAACTTAAGAGGTCTAAGAGTATAGTGAGAGTGCTTTACAAAGTTTGAAAACTTTGAGTAGGAAGACAGTTTTGGAAAAGGGATTTAACTGAAATAGTTTGAATGAGCATGAACATCAATGTCAGGACCAAAACAAGTCCAATATTACACAAAAACCAAGAATACCCCAACAACCACAAGCATGGTTAATGGGGTTTGAGGGACACATACAGAGCATGTGAGGGTAGGCATGCAGCAGATAGTACACAATCAGAAGTTCCTAAGGATTCAGTAGGGTGTAGGATTAGATTAACATAACAAGACCAAATAGCTTAAGACAGTAGAGTATACCATGATCAGACTAATGTACTAAACATAGGCATGAAGATTCACATAGAACATGTATCAAGCACATAAGGACATGATGATTAGGACAAATAGAATATAACTCAACATGTGAATAGAGTTAAGGATCCTAGTTACATGTTGAACAACAAAATAGTAAGTAAAAGCCTATCAGAAACACAATGAATTGCAACAGTAATAGAAATATGTTGATTTTAGAACTGAAATTTAAATTAAGACATACTAGTGAAAAGAAGCAAGCAGTAACACAAAGCAGGAAAATAGGAGATGCACAGTAGTTAGCCTTGGCTTGCAGCCGACTAAGTTAGAGTAGTAGCATGTAGCACATAAGAGAGAATATAGAGTTTTTAGTTGTGAGGGAGAGCTATTGCACCAACCTAGTTCGTGTGTTTGTGTTAATGAGAAGTAATGTATATATAGTTTTGAAAACAAGTAGCAAATAAGGTAGGAATCAAAAGTAACCAGTAATTAAGGGACTGAGTATCAATCGGTACACAATCAGCATAGGTATCCCTTAATTGAAGGGGTTAAGTTCAAACGGCTAGTAGGAAAATAATAAATAAGGAAAGTTCCCATATGTGACATGCATATAACATATAAGGAAATAACTTAGCATAGTACAAGCATGGGATATGCAATTGGGACTAGGTTAAGAATATATCAATAAGGAAATAATATAAGACTTCGTGTGACAGCACAGTTGACCAAAATAAGGCAATGAAATAATTTGAAGGCTGTAAATCAGTAAGGAAATCCTTACAAAAGATCAATGAGAGGTATCAATTACAGGAAATTAGGGGTGTAAACAGGAGTAATAATGATTCCTGTGAGTACAAGAAGTAAACACACAATAGGAAAGGAAAATCAGATTCAAGTAAAATCACATAGAATTAGGGATTCAATACTAGCACACATTAAATGATTAATGGATTAACAAACGAACATGATATAACAGGGTTTCAAAGAGCCAGAAGCCCTAATGCCTGTAGTAGCAAGAAGTCACATAGGATTAGAGATTCATCTAAACAAAACAGTAACAACTAGAGGGATTAAACAGGGAAACTACAACATTAGCAGAAGAAGCCAAAATCAAGAACCCTAATGAGCAAAAATAGGATAAAAAATCATAGAAAACTCAGGACGTATTCATAAAAGACAAACACATATACGAATTAAAAGAGTAGAACAATAAAGGCAAACCTAAGATTATAATACAGTGTTAAAACTAAAGTTTTAACATAATAAACTATGAAAAAAGAGATTTTAACAGAAACCGTTTGAAAATACGAGAAGAATCTCAGAAGAACCCTTACACTTAAAGAAATCGTTTTTGCAGAAAGGGTTTTTAGAAACCCTAGTTTGAAAGCAGAAATCGTTTTAGGGAAGATGGAAAACCCCTTAAAGAAAACATCAAAACAGTTTGAAATATGTATAGATCTGTTACAGATTTAGAAACATCAGAGGTTTTAGAAGTTAGGGTTTCGAAGAGAGAACCCAAAGAAGAGAGAAAAATTTATGTTTTATCGGTTTCCACCAGAAAGTGTAATAACCTTAATCGGACGGCCATGGGTGGCCGGAAAATGGCATTAAGGACCATGGGTAGGAGTTGAATCGCTCCAGGTTCACCTGAGGGCCTCAAGACAGTGTCAAAGCCGGCGTGGGGTGAGACATATGCTAGGAGATGATGAGAGGCCATGGCTTCCGGCGAGGGGGGTGGCCGGAGAAGATGGACAAAGTTCATCAGATATGAGGGAGGTAAGAAGGTTCTAGAGAGAACTAGAGGTTGAGAGAGAGGGAGATAGAGAGATGATTGAGCGGGGAAATGAATTGGGAGGGGGGGGGGGGGAAGTCGTCTAAGACTAATTAAGGTACGGACGATTTTGGGCCGTTGATCAAAAATGATCACCGGCCCGGATTCAATCAGATGCTGGGTCGGGTAGGCTTTAGAGATTGGGCTTGAGTATTGGGCTAGATTAATTTGGTTAGGACCAGGTTTGATTTAGGCTAGAATTTAAATAAAGAGTGGCTATTTGTTAAATGCCCATTAAAATTAGATAAATAATTAATAAAAATTGCTAATAATTACATTAAATAAATTAAGGCTAAATAGGTGAAATTAAGGTAATTAACTAGTGTTTAAAATACAAAATGACTAATTATTAAGTTAAAATAGCATAAAATGTATAATTAGACTATAAATGCAAGGCTGTTGTAATTATAGCCAAATAGTACCAAATTGGCTAATTTGTGAAATAATTAAATCCTAATAGGATTAAAAATGTTATATTAAGCTAAGAAATATTTTTAAATCCTTTACAATGCAATTTATGATTAATTATTGGATATAAAAGTATTGGATAAATTAGAAATAAATTGACAAAAATATGGGAAAATTATGGAAAAAAATCCCATTGTTATAAAAACTGATTTTGAAGGTATAATGCAAACTTTAAAATAATTTGAGGAAAAATTGCGTTTCAACAGTGCCCGCACAAAGGACCATGCTTGGGAGAAGTCTTAGTACCCCGTGAGCCGCTATTGCTTTGGCCTTTGTCTTTTCATGGAGTTTCTTGTCCACACTCGTTATTGTTTTGCTATATTAGTGCATTGGGGACACTACACTCTTTTAAATGTGGGGTGGGAGAATTTCTCTAGATAATTAGTAGTAGTATGTTAAAAAACTTTTAACTTCTTATATTTATTTTAGCTTCTTATTTTTGTTTTCGTAGTTGTGTAGTATTTTAGTAGCTTAGTTTTTTTTAAATGTGGAAAATAAGAAAAATTAAAAAAAATTAACTTTTCCCGATGATGGATCTCCTAAATAGTTTTCTTGAGTGATTAAATTCTAAAATAAAATCCCAAAAATATATCTCTTAGTTTCCTTTAGGTAGTAGTAATCCCCCGTAATGTTTCTTTCTGCCTCGGTTCTTTTCCATGGGATGTTGTGATGACCCAAAAGGTCATCCTAAGTAATTCTAGCTAAATCTGTGTTCTGAGGCCCCGAAAGCCTCCGTTAATCTCACCTCGATATTCGTGTGTAGCCTGGGCGTGTTGGCGGGAAGCTTTTATGTGAAAACTTGATGAAAATGGAATTTTATGATAATTGAGTGAATAAAGTTGACTTTGGTCAACATTTTTTATAAACGCACTCGGAACCGTGATGTGACGGTCCCGGAGGGTCCGTAGGAAAATATGGGACTTGGGCGTATGCCCGGAATCGAATTCCGAGGTCCCAAGCCCGAGAAATGAATTTTTAAAGAAAATTATTTTCTCGAAATAATAAAGGCTTTTGAAAATGAATAATTATGTGAAAACCGTATCACCGGGCCCGTATTATGGTTTCGGAGTCCGCAATAGGTTTATTATATGTTATGTGACTTATCTGTGAAATTTTGTGTAAAACGGACTTGAAGTGACGTGATTCGGGTTAAAATTGGAAAAGTTAAGCTTTATGAAGTTTTGAGAAAATTCTATGAGTTTTAAGGTTTAATTCCTTGTTTTTGATGATATTTTGGCGATTTGAAAGCTTGAATAAGTTTGTAGGATGTTTTGGGAGTTGTGTGTGTTGTTGGTTTTGAGCCCCGAGGGCTCGGGTGAGTTTCTGGTAGCTAACGAGGTGAGAAAACTTAGGAAAATCTGATTTTTTTTTGTTAGTTTTCTGGTGTCAGACCTTTTCTTCTGTGCGATCGCATATACATATCCGTGATCGCACAGCATTAGGTTGGTAGGGGTCTCAGGTGTTCTATGCGATCGCAATGCAACCTCCGCGATTGCATAGGGTGTTAGCAGAGCACAAACTCGTTCAGTGATTTTTCAATACCAAAACAGAACCTTATAGGGTTTCCACTTCTCTTTTCTTCCCCAAGCCTCCATAACCGAGAATCAAGCTCCCCAACCTCCATAACTCCATAGGTAAGTGCTCTTGACCTCGTTTTCTCTTAATTTCTTCAACTAATCACTAGATTCTAGGCCTAAAAACATGAAAATTAAGGTAGAAATTGGGGTTGTTGGGTAGAGTAGGTTTTTGGAAATTTGGGTGATTCAACCTCAATTTGGGGTCGAATCTTTAAACAAATCATATATTCTAACTCGTGGGGTTATGGGTGATCGGGTTTTGGTCCGAGCCTCGTGTTTGGACCAAGCGGGCCCGGGGTCAAAATTTTGAATCTTAAGAGGTATGCTTTGAAATAAATAATTAGGCTATGGGTTTGATTTATTGAGCCAATATTGATATACTTGGGTTAATTATGTCTAGATAATACCGTTCCGGAGTCGTATTCGAAAGGAAAGGCTGTGATTGAGGCTTGACTTGCATTTTGGAGACAAGGTAAGTGTTTGGCCTAACCTTATCTTGAGGGATTAGGTATAGAGTCTTATTTGCTATGTGTAATTCATGTCCAACGTATAGGCGGGGTGACGAATGCCTATATGTTGCGGTCAAGCATACCCGTGAGTCAATTGTGATGAATCGTACTGTGTTCTTAATATTCTTTGTACTATGAGTAATTGGTGATTTAGAAGTGATACCTTGATGTTGTTTCATGACGTGGGGAGTTATTGTGTCATTTGTGTCAGTTGAGGCTTTTACTGTTGAAACTGTATTTCTAATTTGAGGTTGGTTATAGCTGAGACCCTTGCCGGGCTTTTGTTGAGTTATTAATTGATGATTTCCCCTTGCCGGGATGATATAATTTTATTGAGTATTTCTATACACTTGAGACTTCTTATTGATATTGTTGCATTTTTATTATTTATCGCATGAGGGGACATGTCGTGCTGATTGTTTGTTATTTATCGCACGAGGGGACATGCCGTGCTGATTGTTTGTTATTTATCACACGAGGGGACATGCCGTGTTGATTGTTTGTTATTTATCGCACGAGGGGACATGCTGTGCTGATTATTTGTTATTTATTACACGAGGGGACATGCCGTGTTGATCGTTTATTATTTATCGCACGAGGGGACATGCCATGCTGATTGTTTATTATTTATCACACGAGGGGACATGGCGTGTTGATCGATTATTATTTATTGCACGAGGGGACATTCCGTGCCGAGTGTTACTATTTACGCATGAGGGGACATTCCGTGCCGAGTGACTGTGAGGTTATGCACAAGGGGACATGTTGTGCCTTTTGCTGTTCATTATCTGTTTTGAGAAGTTAAATTCCTGCTTTTACTTTCACATTTCAGTTATTACCTTATTCTACCGTGCTAGCATTTTGTTGCCCCTTTTTACCCCCAGCATGTTTCTCCCCGTATCTGTCTTACTTGCTTATTTCCGTCGATATTTTCCTGTTATTATATAGAATTGCACAGGTACATATATTGTTGTCGGTCCTAGCCTCGTCACTACTTCGCCGAGGTTAGGCTCGGCACTTACTCAGTACTTGGGGTCGGTTGTACTGATGCTACACCTGCACTTCTTTATGTTGTGCAGACTACACAGCCGGACCCGGTGGTCACTGACGTTCGGAGCATCCCATCAGTTCATACAGGAGACATCGAGGTAGACCCGCAGATGTTCGTGGGCCTTGGTGTCACCTTCTACTCTTCACTTTTAACTCTGTCTTATCTTATAGTTCAAAGACAATCATATGTACTTATTTCCAGACCTTTGTTTTAGTAATCTCTTAGACTGTTCGTGAGTATGTGACACCAGTTCTGGGATTTGTATATGGGTTTTATTTCGAAGCATTGCTATGTTATCTTCTTGTAAATTGTTAACTCTCATGCTGTTAACTATAGTTGCCCTTGTCATCCTGTTTATTTTAGTTGTCAATGAATTTTAGTTAGTTCCAACGTTGGTTTGTCTAGCGGGTTCAACGTTAAACGCAATCATGGTCCGAAGGTTGGATTTAGGGTCGTGACAAGTTGGTATCAGAGCCCTAGGTTTCTTAGGTCTGACAACTTACAGACAAACTTGGTAGAGTCTGAGGGATCGGTACGGAGACATCTGTACTTATCCCCAGAGGCTGCAAAGTTAGGAATAACTTCACATCTTTCATTCTCTGTCGTGCCAGTTGAATTCTGAATACTAAATGAGTCTCTATTTTACTCTCTCATAGAAGGCGAGAACGCACGCTTCCTCATCGACCGACCAGCAACATGATCCTCCTATTGCAGCTCCTACGGGGGGTCGAGGCCGAGGCCGTGCTAGAGGATGAGGCAGAGCTAGTGCAGCAGCTCCAGTAGAGGACCCACAAGCAGACTTTGCCAGTGAGGTTCCTACTCAGACAGTCCCAGTTGGACCAGCTCAGGTCCCTGAGGGCTTCATTTCCACCCCAGTGCTTCAGGACGCACTAGTCTGCTTAGTAGGACTCACGAAGAGTGTGGCTCAGGCCGGTCTTCTTCCTACTGCACCATCTGGATCTCAGGTTGGGGGAGGGACGCAGACTCCTGCTATTCACACGCTAGAGCAGTTTGCCACTAAGTTCTAGACTCCGGCACCTCAGACGGCTGGAGTAGTTCAGTCGGGTATTGTGGCACCAACAGTTGAGGGAGCAGCCATGTCAGCAAACGCTCTATGGAGGTTGGATCAGTTCACCAAGTTATTCATTGATACTTTTACTGGCGCACCGTCAAAGGATCCGCAGGATTATTTGGACAGCTGTCATGAGGTTCTTCGGAACATGGGTATAGTGGAGTCCAATGGAGTTGACTTCGCTACTTTTCGACTATCTAGCGCCGCCAAGACTTGGTGGTGAGATTACTGCTTGACCAGACCAGCTGGGTCTGCACCCCTGACTTGGGCTCAGTTCTCTGAGTTGTTCTTGGGGAAGTTCCTTCCAGTTACTTAGAGAGACGATCTTCAGAGGCTGTTTGAGCGTCTATAACAGGGCTCCATGTCCGTCACTCAGTACGAGACCAGGTTCATTACTCTGGCCAGACAAGCCATTATGATACTCCCCACTGATCGGGAGAGAGTTCGGAGATTTATCGAGGGTCTAGCTCAGCCCATCAGACTTCAGATGGCCAGAGAGACGGGTACTGGTATCTCCTTTCAGGATGCAGCCTATGTGGCCAGGCGCATTGAGATGGTATTATCCCAGGGTGGTGGACAGGGGTCTGACAAGAGACCTCGTCATTTCGGCCGTTTCAGTGGTGCCTCATCTGGAGGCAGAGATTCCTTTGGCAGAGGTCATCCCCCTAGGCCCTATCAATCGGCACTCCAGGTATCCCGCAATGCACCTTCAACTTCCATAAGTGCACCGCCGATTCAGAGCTATCAGGGTGGCCGTTCTGGTCGTCAGGGACAGTTCTAGGGTCAATATTCTCAGCAGCCGAAGTCTTGCTTCACTTGCGGTGGTATGGGGCATATTTCAAGGTTTTTCCCCCGAGGTTTTTGTGGTTCTCAGTATCAGGGTTCCCGTGCCATGGTTCACGCATCAGGTGCCCCCTCAGCCAGCTAGGGGTGGTGGTCGTGGTGCTAGAGATGGAGGTCAGACTCATAGAGGTGGAGGGCAGGCCATGAAGGGTAGAGGTCAGCCCGTGGCAGGTAGACCCAGAGATGTATAGGTTGGAGGGGCTCAACCCCGGTGTTATGCTTTTCCTACTCGTCCAGATGCTGAGGTTTCTGATGCAATTATTACAGGTACGGTTTCAGTTTGCAGCCGAGAGGCTTCGGTATTATTTGATCCGGGTTCTACATTCTCCTATGTGTCTTCATATTTTGCCCCTTATTTGAGTATGCCCCGTGATTCCTTGAGTACTGTTGTACATGTGTCTACACTGGTGGTTGATTCTATAGTGGTAGATCGAGTCTACCGTGCTTGCGTGGTAGTTATTGGTGGTCTGGAGACTCAGGTTAATCTTTTTCTTCTTGATATGGTTGACTTTGATGTTTTATTGGGGATTGACTGGTTATCTCCCTATCATGCTATCTTGGACTGTCATGCCAAGACCGTGACCTTAGCCTTGCCAGGAGTACCTCGTCTAGAGTTGAGAGGAACTCCTAGTCATTCTTCTGGCAGAGTTATTTCTTATATGAAGGCTCGGCGCATGGTCGAGAAGGGTTGTTTGGCCTATCTGGCCTATGTTTGTGATTCTAGTGCTGAGGTTCCTTCTATAGAGTCTGTGGCCGTGGTTCGTGAGTATCCAGAGGTATTCCCTGCTGACCTGCCGGGTATGCCACCTGACAGGGATATTGATTTTTCTATTGAGTTAGCTGAGGGCACTCAGCCCATTTCTATTCCCCCGTATTGTATGGCTCTGCCTGAGTTGAAGGAGTTAAAGGAACAATTACAGGATTTTTTGGATAAAGGCTTCATCAGTTCTAGTGTTTCACCTTGGGGTGCTCCAGTATTGTTCGTGAAGAAGAAAGACGGCTCAATGAGGATGTGTATTGACTACCGGCAGTTGAATAAGGTTACCATCAAGAACAAGTATCCTTTGCCGAGGATTGATGACTTATTTGACCAGCTTCAGGGTGCTACGGTGTTCTCTAAGATAGACTTGATGTCTGGTTATCATCAGCTGAGGATTAGAGCTTCTGATATGCCTAAGACAACTTTTCGCACTCGTTATGCGCATTATGAGTTTTTGGTCATGTTGTTTGGGTTGACTAATGCCCCCGCTGCTTTTATGGAGTTGATGAATCGGGTATTCAGGCCTTATTTGGACTCGTTCGTGATCGTGTTTATAGATAATATTTTGATATACTCTCGCAGCCGAGAGGAGCATGAGCAGCACCTTAGAGTCGTCCTCCAGACTCTGAGGGATCGACAGTTGTATGCCAAGTTCTCTGAGTGTGAGTTCTAGTTGAGTTCTGTGGCATTCTTGGGTCACGTTGTATCGGAAGAGGGCATTCAGGTGGATCAGAAGAAAATTTCAGCAGTTAGAGATTGGCCTAGGCCCACCTCAGCCACAGAGATTTGGAGTTTCTTAGGCCTAGCAGGCTATTATCGCCGGTTCGTAGAGGGGTTTTCATCTATAGAAGCCCCTATGACCAAGTTGACGCAGAAGAGTGTTCAGTTCAGATGGTTTGAGGAGTGTGAAGCGAGCTTTCATAAGCTCAAGACAGCATTGACCACAACACCAGTGTTGGTACTGCCCACATGTTCAGGTTCTTATATCGTGTATTGTGATGCTTCGAGAGTTGGGCTTGGTGCAGTGTTGATGCAGGATGGGAAGGTTATAGCCTATGCTTCACGTCAGTTGAAGATTCATGAGAAGAACTATCCAGTCCATGATTTGGAGCTTGCAGCTATTATTCATGCCTTGAAGATTTGGAGGCACTATTTGTATGGGGTGCCGTGTGAGGTATTCACTGATCATAAGAGTTTGCAATACTTGTTTAAGCAAAAGGAGTTGAATATGAGACAGAGGAGGTGGTTAGAGTTGCTGAAGGATTATGATATTACTATTCTCTATCATCCGGGAAAGGCCAACGTGGTGGCCGATGCCTTGAGCCAGAAGTTAGTCAGCATGGGCAGTTTGGCTTATCTGTCAGTTGGAGAGCGACCTTTGGCTTTGGATGTTCAGGCGTTATCCAATCGATTTGTTAGATTGGAGGTTTCTGAGGGTGGTAGTGTTTTGGCCCATACCATCGCACGTTCTTCATTGTATGATCGTATACGCGCCAGGCAGTATGAGGATCGTCATTTGTGTGCTCATAGGATGCGGTTCAGCACGGACGTGCCAAGAAGGTCACAATTGATGCTGCGGGAGTTTTCAGATTGCAGGGTCATATATGTGTTCATGATGTTGATGGCATTCATGAGTTAATATAGCAAGAGGCCCATAGTTCCCGGTATTTCATTCATCCGGGCACCGCAAAGATGTACCGGGACTTACGACAACATTATTGGTTGAGTAGAATGAAGAGGGATATTGTGGCTTATGTGGATCGGTGCTTGAATTGTCAGCAGGTTAAATATGAGCACCAGAGACCCGGTGGTTTGATGCAGCAAATTCAGCTTCCCGAGTGGAAGTGGGAGTGTATCACGATGGATTTTACAGTTGGACTTCCACGGAACCAGAGGATGGTTGATGCATTATGGTTTGTGGTGGATAGGCTGACCAAGTCAGCATATTTCTTTCCGGTGGCGGTTTCATCTTCAGCGGAGAAGTTAGCTCAGATCTATATGAGAGAGATTATCATATTGCACGGTGTGCCCTTATCTATCATATCTGACTGAGGTACTCAGTTTACCTCCCATTTATGGAGAGTATTTCAGCGAGAGTTGGGCACTCTGATTGAGCTGAGAACAACATTTCATCCTCAGACGGACGGACAGTCTGAGCGCACTATTCAGATTTTGGAGGATATGTTGCGGGCATGTGTTATTGATTTTGGTAGTTCATGGGATCGGTTCTTGCCTTTAGCAGAGTTTTCCTACAAAAACAGTTACCAGTCGAGCATTCAGATGGCTCCGTATGAGGCGTTGTATGGCAGGTGATGTCTGTCTCCAGTCGGATGGTTTGAGCTCAGGGAGGCTAGATTATTGGGTTCTGAGTTCGTCCAGGATGCCTTGGATAAGGTGAAGATCATTCAGGATAGGCTTTGTACAGCTCAGTCTAGGCAAAGGAGTTATGAAGATCGTAGAGTTCGAGATTTGGCATTTATGGTAGGAGACCAGGTGTTCCTTCGAGTGTCGCCTATGAAGGGCGTGATGAGATTCGAAAAGAAGGGCAAGTTGAGCCCTAGGTATATTGGTCCATTTGAGATTTTGGACAATGTAGGAGAGGTGGCCTACTGAATTTCCTTGCCGCAACATTTATCAGCAGTTCATCTAGCGTTTCATGTATCCATGCTCCGGAAGTATATTGCGGATCCATCTCATGCTCTTGACTTCAGCGGTGTCCAGTTGGACGAGGATCTGACTTATGAGGAGGAACCGGTAGCTATATTATATAGGAAGGTTCGCAAGTTGAGGTCGAAGAGTTATCCTTCAGTCCGTGTTCGGTGGAGAGGTCAGCCTGCCGGGGCAGCTACTTGGGAGTCCGAGTCTGATATGAGGAGTCATTATACCCATCTTTTCTCAGACTCAGGTACTTTTCTATGTTCGTTCGAGGACGAACATTTGTTTTAGAGGTGGAGATTGTGATGGCCCAAAAGGTCATCCTGAGTAATTCTAGCAAAATCTGTGTTCCGAGGTCCTGAAAGACTCTGTTGATCTCACCTCGATATGTGTGCGTAGCCCGAGCGTGTTGCCGGGAAGCTTTTATGTGAAAACTTAATGAAAATGCAATTTTATGATAATTGAGTGAATAAAGTTGATTTTGGTCAATATTTTTGGTAAACTGACCCGGACTCATGATGTGACGGTCCCGGAGGGTCCGTAGGAAAATATGGGACTGTGGCGTATGCCCGGAATAGAATTCCGAGGTCCCGAGCCCGAGAAATGAGTTTTTAAAGAAAATTGTTTTCTGGAAAAAATAAAGGCTTTTAAAAATAAATAATTATGTGAAAACCGTGTCACCGGGCCCGTATTATGGTTCCGGAGCCCGGAACAGGTTTATTATATGTTATGTGGCTTATCTGTGAAATTTGGTGTAAAACGGACTTGAAGTGACGTGATTCGGATTAAAATTGGAAAAGTTAAGCTTTATGAAGTTTTGAGAAAGTTCTATGAGTTTTAAGGTTTAATTCCTTATTTTTATGACATTTTGGCGATTTGAAAGCTTGAATAAGTCCGTAGGATGTTTTGGGAGTTGAGTGTGTTGTTGGTTTTGAGCCCCGAGGGCTCGGGTGAGTTTCGGGTAGCTAACGGGGTGAGAAAACTTAGGAAAATCTGGTTTTTTTTTTAATTTTCTGGTGTCAGGCCTTTTCTTCAGTGCGATTGCATATACATCTCCGCGATCGCACAACATTAGTTTGGTAGGGGTCCCATGTGTTCTATGCGATCGCAATGCCAGCTCCGCGATCGCATAGGGTGTTAGTCGAGTCGGGGGTCTGGAGTAATTTGGTCAGTGCAGTCGCGTGGGGGGTGCTGCAATCGCACAGGGTGGGGGGTCTTAGGTTCTGCGGTCGCGTAGGTCTTCCTGCGATCGGTAGAGTATCATCCGGTCCTCTTCTGCGATTGCAATTGTTCTTCTGCGATCGCAGAGCACAAACTCGTTCGGTGATTTTTAAATACCAAAATAGAACCTTATACGGGATTTTTCCCATTTTCCACTTCTCTTTTCTTCCCCAAGCCTCCATAACCAAGAATCAAGCTCCCCAACCTCCATAACTCTATAGGTAAGTGCTCTTGACCTCGTTTTCTCTTAATTTCTTCAACTAATCACTAGATTCTAGGCCTAAAAACATGGAAATTAAGGTAGAAATTGGGGTTGTTGGGTAGAGTAGGTTTTGGGAAATTTGGGTGATTCAACCTTAATTTGGGGTCGAATCTTTAAACAAATCATATATTCTAACTCGTGGGGTTATGGGTGATCGGGTTTTGGTCCGAGCCTCGTGTTTGGACCAAGCGGGCCCGTGGTCAAATTTTGGAATCTTAGGAGGTATGCTTTGAAATAAATAATTAGGCTATGGGTTTGGTTTATTGAGCCATTATTGATATACATGGGTTGATTATGTCTAGATAATACCGTTCCGGAGTCGGATTCTAAAGGAAAGGTTGTGATTGAGGCTTGACTTGCATTTTGGAGCCAAGGTAAGTGTTTTGCCTAACCTTAGCTTGATGGATTAGGTATAGAGTCTTATTTGCTATGTGTAATTCATGTCCAACGTATAGGCGGGGTGACGAGTGCCTATATGTTGCGGTCAAGCATGCCCGTGAGTCAATTGTGATGAATCGTACTGTGTTCTTAATATTCTCCGTACTATGAGTAATTGGTGATTTAGAAGTGATACCTTGATGTTGTTTCATGACGTGGGGAGTTATTGTGTCATTTGTTTCAGTTGAGGCTTTTACTGTTGAAACTGTATTTCTAATGCGAGGTTGGTTATAGCTGAGACCTTTGCCGGTCTTTTGTTGAGTTAATAATTGATGATTTCCCCTTGCCGGGACGATATAATTTTATTGAGTATTTCTATACACTTGAGACTTCTTATTGTTGATTTTTACGTTATATTGTTGTCTTTTTATTATTTATCGCACGAGGGGACATGTCGTGCTGATTGTTTGTTATTTATCGCACGAGGGGACATGCCGTGCTGATTGTTTGTTATTTATCACACGAGGGGACATGTCGTGTTGATCGTTTATTATTTATCGCACTAGGGGATATGCCGTGCTGATTGTTTATTATTTATCACACGAGGGGACATGCCGTGTTGATCGTTGATTATTTATTGCACGGGGGACATTCCGTGCCGAGTGTTACTATTTACGCACGAGGGGACATTCCATGCCGAGTGATTGTAAGGTTATGAACGAGGGGACATGCCGTGCCTTTTGCTGTTCATTATCTTTTTTAAGAAGTTAAATTCCTACTTTTACTTTTACATTTCAGTTATTACCCTGTTCTACCGTGCTAGCATTTTGTTGCCCCTTTTTACCCCCAGCGTGTTTCTCCCCGTATCTGTCTTACTTGCTTATTTCCGTCGATATTTTCCTGTTATTATATAGAATTGCACAGGTTCATATATTGTTGTCGGTCCTAGCCTTGTCACTACTTCGCCGAGGTTAGGCTCGGCACTTACTTAGTACATGGGGTCGGTTGTACGGATGCTACACCTGCACTTTTTTATGTTATGCAGACTACGCAGCCGGACCTAGTGGTCACTAACGGTCGGAGCATCCCATCAATACATACAGGAGACATCGAGGTAGACCCGCAAACGTTCGTGGGCCTTGGCATCACCTTCTATTCTTCACTTTCAACTCTGTCTTATGTTATAGTTCAAAGACAGTCATATGTACTTATTTCCAGACCTTTGTTTTAGTAATCTCTTAGACAGTTCGTGAGTATGTGACACCAGTTCTGGGATTTGTATATGGGTTTTATTTCGAAGCTTTGCTATGTTATCTTATTGTAAATTGTTAACTCTCATGCTGTTAAATATAGTTGCCCTTGTCATCCTGTTTATTTTAGTTGTCAATGAATTTTAGTTAGTTCCAACGTTGGTTTGTCTAGCGGGTTCAACTTTAGACGCAGTCATGGTCCGAAGGTTGGATTTCGGGTCGTGACAGATGTAGTTCTATTTTATTTTCTTAGAGTATCACTTAGGAAAAAATGGAGGAAGAAAAATGAGTTTCCTAGGCGACCTTGACTTGTTTGATGTAGCATATTTAGTCTTTTCCATGGGTAATATCTTTCCTATATTTTGAAATTGATCATGATGCCTTTATAAATTGGTTTGTATGTCTCGTGACGCTTATGTCTTGTATTCTTGACTTATGTTCCTTTTTGTCTTAATGCTTAATATCTTGTGGCTCCGTGAATACTTGCATTAGTCTAGAACTTGCCCGGTATGTGAGTCGAAGCTATATTTTAGATGAGCCTCGGTTTGGAAAATTATTTTAGGTTGTCATTGTTCTTTTTGAGCTTAATGATTATCACAAATAAAATCTATCCCTAGTTAATCATTTTGAGCCAATAGACTTCTATTTGGCACCTACATTACAAGCCTATACCCTTTTTTATTCTTAATTAACGTTATTTTTTATCCTTTTATCTCTTAAAGCACTGTAATTGTGAAATGAGCGCTAAATGAATTTTGGAGGGAATTTGGGTGGCTTTCGAGTGAAACAAATGAAAGGAAGAAGATGCACTTGTTTTGTAAAAGAATATACCACTAGCGGGGAAAAAAGAAAAAAAGAATTTGAAAAAGAAAAGAAGGAAAAACGCAGATGAATAAATTGATATCTTGTCCTTGCTAGTGGGTATGAATTAAATTAGTACCTAAATAAAGAGGGAACGTTGTTATGGATGATTTTAGTTGTTAAGATAAAGTTGAGATTGAAGAATTTGTGGTTACACTTGATTATGCAATGTGTTAAAGTGCTTAGGAGGGTTAGCCACAATTCCTAAATATATCCTACCCATCCCTTAACCCACATTACAATCATGAAACAGTCCAAATTTATTTTAGATAGAGCGAGCCTACATTAGTAGAGATTTACACTATGGACCAGCCTATGGTACTAATCGCATTCATGTGACTTCTTTTGTGAGAGTGAGCGTTTTTTTTTATATATGAGTCCTTAAAATATATTTGAGCTTTTTTGAATATGTGGATTCAACTTACCCTCTTAATTTTGTTGTGAGGGAACATAGTTTTACGAGTTGATAGGTAACGATACTAAACTTCTCTATGATATTGGGTGTTCAAGCCATGAGTACATGGTGCCATTGAGTCAATTATTGAGGCTAGGACTGTTATGATCATGTTGTTTTTGTTGTGACTAGTTTCGAAGAATGGCATAAGTAAAGAGAAGTATAAGTGACTGCATATGCTCTAGTTCAATTGTTGCTATCAACCATGGGCATTGGTGTACCGTGCTTCAATTGTGTAAATATAAAGTGTTCAATAATAGTGGTAGTTTTTGGTTGCTCGAGGATGAGCAAGAGCTTAATGTGGGGTGGTGATGTTGGCTAAAAATCCTTTTTTTGCATGTAATTTTCCTCGCATTATACCTCGATCTTTTTAATTTTTGTGTGAATATTTGTGGCCCGAGCTTTATAATGTTATTTATATGTGTAAATGTCAATTGGAAGTGATTTGGAAAGTTTTCATGCAAAGTGAAGTAAAAACGGAAGAACCTGGAGGAAGTATAAGTTTGGTGCCCAAGTCCTTGGCAACGAAGCGAGGTTCACTTTGCCAGAATGGCACTGGAGCAGAAGAAACCAGAAAAGTCTTGGATAGCGAAGCGAGGTTTACTTCACCAAAGCAGACAGAACCAACTTCTCCAATCCGGATTAGGAGAAGCCAAATTCGCCTCACACAAACCCCAGTCGCTATAAATACATCCTAAAACGTGCTTTTGAGGGGGAGAACATACTTATGACCAAGGGAGAGCACGGAGCCGCTGTGGAGGCCGAAACTCATCAGATTCCATTTTTCTTCCATCAAACTTAGTAATCTTTACATTTTTGGGGATGATTTGTTGCTTTTCTACCATGTCTATGTGGTGCTAAACTTCACATTCTAGGGATATGGTTGTCATGTATATCGTAGTTTTTTAATTATATTACCATTCGTTCGAGTAACCATCTTTTGTTGTTTCTCTAATTCTGTGCATAAATACTTAATTATTTAGCCAACGATTGAGTTTTATTTACTATTTATGTTATGCTTGAGAAACTCGTGTTTAGGTTAGAGTAGAATTAGAGAGAGCTTGTTTCTGGAGCCGTGGCTCGTGAAAAGATTTCGCAGTTAGGATAGGAATATACCTATCAATCTTGCTTAGTTGAATATCGTATTATATTTATTCAAGATAGAATCAATACCATAGGAATACATGTTTGATATATTGTGGATAGACAGACTGTATTGTGGGAAATTGCTATTTATATAAATGATCGGGTCAACGAGAAATTGTAGGTAATTTGGATTAACATGGGTAATTACAAAGCCGATAGGATGGACAAGCCGACCACAACCCTAGAATCTTCCTCTGCTTTGATTAAAATCCAACCACAATCGCCTGCTCCTAATTAATTTATCTAATTACTTATTTAATTTTTGAAATAGTAGATTAGTAGAAAAACAACATTTCTTGTTATCTAGGACAGTTAATTGATATAAGTTAGCTTAGTTAACCATTAATCTAGGTCTCTGTGGGTTCTACATCCAACTTTCGAGTCACTTTATTACTTGACGACCACGTATACTTACATGTACTTGGAGAACCAACACATTGCACTTTGTGGTTGTATCTTTTGAGCTTGTGGGACATTTCTCTCATTTAATTTTCTTTCCATCATTGGGTACATTCCAGTTGTTGTTTGTTTGGTGCACGAATTGCATTGTATGTGGCACTAGGTGGTATTAGTGGGCATGTCGGTTGAGTTGTCTGTACTAGATGAAGTGAGGTTACTGGACCTGGAATGAGTGGTTTCGGATTTTATTAAGGTATGTTTGGAAGAATAACGTCGCTAGTGAGCTTTGAATTTATCTATGATTCTTGTAGTGAGAGAGAGTTCTACGACTTGTTGATCCGACGAGTGGTTCTGAGTTTCTACATGTTACTTTCGTTATTGGTAGTGTACAAAGGTTTAGTGCAAGGTTTTATTTGATATGATGTTCGTTACCGGTACTGGGTTTGTTATTGACCAACTATTTGGTCAGAAGTTATTACTATGAGCATTTGAGTTACGTACTATATCATGTGCTTATATCATGGGTTATGGTTATTGTGATGACCTAAGGGGTCATGTTATGAATTAAGACTCCTTTTCTAGTCTTATTAGCCATAAAAAGATTAATTTTAACTACCTCGATTTGTGTGCGCAGTCCGGGCGTAAAACTGTAAAGCTTTTATGTGAATTATGAGAAATAGTAATTTCTAAAGTTAAAATTTGATTATAGTAGACTTTGGTTAGCATTTTGAGTAAACGGACCCAGATCAATGTTCCGACGATCTCGGGATATTCGCAGTAAAATATGGGACTTGGGCGTATGCCCGGACTAGAATTTCGAGGTCCCAAGCCTTAGAAATCAATTTTTGAAAGAAATTGTTTTGTTGAATTATTAATGAAATAAAAAAATGAATTAACGTTTGAAACCATTGGTATCGGGCCCGTATTTTGGTGTCGGATCCCGGTATAGATTTGTTATAGTATTTGAATACTATCTGTGAAATTTGGTGAGAATCAGAGTTTATTTGACGTGATTCGGACGTCTGGTTGAGAAATACTGAACTTTGAGAGTTCTTGAGAAAAATGATGAGTTTTGAGGTTTAATTCATAGTTTTACACGTTATTTTCATGGTTTGATCGCACGAGCAAGTCCATATGATGTTTTTAAACTTGCGTGCATGTTTGGTTTAGAGCCCCGAGGGCTCGCATAAACTTCGGATAGGCCACGAGATCTTTTAAACTCATAAGATTTTGTTGTAATTGTTGTTCTGGTGCACTGATATTTTGTTCAGTGCATTCGCGTTACCCCAGTCGCGAACGCGTAGAATATTTTAGTTGGGGGTCTTTTTATTCTATGCGAACGCGTGACCAGGGACGAGCTTGCGATGGGCTGGGGGAAGACCCTACGCGAACGCGTTCTGGTCCACGCCAACGCTTAGCGTAATGGGCCTGGGGAGGGGAACCTGACTTTCTGTAATGACCCGGTCGGCCCTTTTGAGATTTAGCGCCCCGATCCCCAAATAATTGTCTTCCCCACGTTTGGTTCTGCATATGGGACTCGTCGGAGTGTTTAGTTGTGGAATTCAAAGAGTTTTGGGACCCATAGTCCCTCGATATGAGTTTAAGTTTTTGAAATCGGACCGTAGTTGGAACTGTGTGAAGACGGATCTGGTATGGAATTTTGTCGACTCCGTTAGCTCCGTTGAGTGATTTCGGGGTTTGGAACACACCCGAAATTTGTTTTCGAGGTCTATAGTAGATTTAGGCTCGAATTGGCGAAAGTTAAAATTTTGGCGTTTTCGGTCGATAGGTAAATTTCGATATCGGGCTCGGAATAGGATTCCAGAAGTGGCTGTAGGTCCGTGGTGTCATTATGACTTGTGTGTAAAATTTGAGGTCATACAAACTAGTTTTGACGTGTTTCGGCATCAGTTGTAGATTTTGGAAATTTTTTCTAAGTTCTTAGGCTTGAATTTTCGTTATTTTGGTGTTATGTGATCTGTTTTGAATACTCGACTAAGTTCAGATTAGGTACTAGGATAGGTTGGTAGGTTTGATTGTGGTCTCGGGGGCCTCGGGTGTGTTTCAGATGCTCAACCGGAAGGTTATTGACTTAAGCACCAGCTGAAGGTTTGCTGGTTCTGGTGTTTTTCACCTGCGGAAGGGGAGCCGTAGGTGCGGACATGCAGGTGCAGTAGGGGTCTCGCAGATGCGGTTTTTGCGTAGACCAGCTGGGCTCGCAGATGCGGTTAGGGGACCGTAGATGCGGCCCGGCTACCGAAGATGCGGCTCAGCCCAATTAATGATTTTCCGCACCCGTGATGACCTTTCCGCAGGCGTGGGACCGCAGGTGCGGCCCAATTCACCGCAGAAACAGAATCACTGGGCAGAAAATACCAAATTCGAGGGTTTGAATTTCTTAACTTCTAAAAAATTGTTTGGAGCTCGAAAATAGGCGATTTTAGGTGGATTTTGGAGAGGAGATCAATAGGTAACGATTCCTAATCCTATTTCACTTGTATTTCATTAATCTAAAGCAAATTCTTCAATCTAACCAAGGAATTTTAGGGGAAAAGAATGCCTACCTATTTTACATCAATTCTACATATTTGAATACTCTATGCACCATGCTTAGTTAAATTCTACTTCCTTCTTTGCGTGTGATTTTTTGAATTGTCTAAATTAAAGCCTTGTCTGACGTTCATTGCATGGAATATTTAAATTGGGGACTACGAACATATTCTGGGAGATCCCCCATGTACTGCATATTTAAATTAGGGACTACAGACGTATTTTGTGAGATCCCCCATGTACTGCATATTTAAATTGGGGACTACAGAAGTATTTTGGGAGATCCCCCATGTACTGCATATTTAAATTAGGGACTACGGACGTATTCTGGGAGATCCCCCCTATAATGCATATTTAAATTGGGGACTACGGACGTATTCTGGGAGATCCCCCTTGTACTGCATATTCATTTTTTGAACTACGGGACGGTATCGCGGGAATCTCTGCATTGTGATACGTTGTGCTGAGCTGAGGGCTCTCTTTGTTGTTATGTTCTAAATTATTCTTTTAACTGCTTGCGGTAGAAATTATTTATCTTCTCCATTGTCTTAAACCTTATTATTTAGAAATCCAGTAGAGCCTTAACCTGACCTCGTCACTACTTGACTGGGGTTAAGCTTGGCACTTACTAGGTACCAAATGTGGTGTACTCATGCCCTTTCCTACACATGTTTTTCGTGTGCAAATCCAGGTTCGAGTTCTCAGTCACGTGGCTAGTGGTCATCGCAGCTGTCATTGAGGAGACCGTAAGGTATTTCTGTCGCGTCCGCATAATCTTCCTAGTCACCTTCCATTCTGTTCTATATAGAGATTTTCTATGTATTTTCTATCCCGTTGTTTAGAGCTAATGTAGTATAGAAACTTGTGACTATAATGTGACATTCCAGGTTTTGGGATTTATACTTGTACATGCCGAGCGACGATGTTATGCTTACTTTGATTTTCTTTCCTTGTCTTTATTTTTATCGCCTTTAATTAAGATTATCTGCAAATTTAGGCTTACCTAGTCGTAGAGGCTAGGTGCCGTCACGATACCTTTCGGAGAGTAAATCGGGTCGTGAAAAGTTGGTATCAGAGCATCTAGGTTCATAAGAGTCACAAGTCACAAACCGGTTTATTAGAGTCTCGCGGCTCGGTACAGAGACGTCCGTATCTATATTCGGGGGCTATGTAACTATTAAGAACAATCACATTCTTGGGATACCCTTGTCGTGCGAGTTATTGACATCAGAATTATAAAACTCTATTCTAATCTTTCTCACAGATGGCGAGGACCCGTACCGGATAGACTGATTATCATGCACCCGAGCCCCCAGCCATAGCCGTTTGAGGCAGGGGCAGGGGTACAGGACGAGAGCACAGGGCAGCCCGAGCACCGGTGAGAGCAAGGACAGAGGAGCCCACATCAGCTCCAACTGGAGGGCCGGCACAGGAGGTCCCTATTGTTGCTCCAGCCCTCAAGGAGACATTGCCTTAGTTCATGAGTATTTTCAGCACTTTGACACAGGCTGGGCTACTTCCGATAGCCCCAGCCACATCTCAGGCCAGGGGAGGGGCACAGACTCCCGTAGCCCGCACTCTTGAGTAGAGGGTTCATATTGATCAAGCTCTAGAGTACATTCATATACCCTCAGTGGTTCCGACTTAGCACAAGGCCAGGGTAGCTGCTTTTGAGGTAGAGCAACTCAGACTTGAGAGGTACAAGAAGTACCACCCACCCATTTTCAGCGGACTAGCTTCAGATGACGCTTTGCATTTTTTTAGGAGTGTCATCGTATTCTCCGCACTATGGGCATTTTGGAGACGAGTGGGGTTTCTTTCACTGCATTCTAGTTGAGGGGTGCCTATGAGCTGAGTAGCACGGACGAGGCAGCTTCACTCACTGGGACTCAGTTCTCAGAGATGTTTTTGCGTGAGTATGTTCCTCAGAGCCTCGGGGATGCTTGGCGTGCAGAGATCAAGCAGTTACGCCAGGGTACTATGACTGTGTAGGAGTATGCAGTCCGTTTCAGTGACTTGGCTCATGATGCACTGGTCTTGGTCTTCACAGTCAGAGAGAGAGTTCGACGCTTTATTGAGGGACTCCACCCCGGTATTCGGACTTGTATGGCCACAGAGTTGCAGATGGATATCAGTTACCAGGAGGCAGTGAGTATTGTCCGGGGGATAGAGGGAATGTGTGCTCGGGACAGAGAGGGGAGGGAGGCCAAGAGGTCTCGAGAGACTAGTCATTATTCAGGAGCTCGTGCGCCAGCAGCACGCTATGGTAGGGGTTTTATGAGTCGCCCAGTTCATTTAGCTCTTCCAGCATCCAATGGTATTCCAGCTCCTCCTAGACCTATGGAACCTTATTATGCACCGCCTGTATCTAGTAGGCCTCCTGCTAGAGGTGCTATTACCGGCCAGCCCAGCAGGCCAGTTAAGAGTCAGTCTCAGCCGCAATATCCTCAGAGGGGTTGTTTTGAGTGTGGTGACACTCGTCACATGATTAGAGATTTCCCTTGAGCTAGGAGGGGTGCATCATCTAAGACTTATCAGCCTCCACGTGGTCCAACGGGTCCTCCGGCTATTCTTCCATCCCCAGCTGCTACTCCACATTCTCAGACAGCTTGAGGTAGAGGTCGGAGAGGTCGAGGTCTCCCTAGATGGGGAAGGCCAAGCCAGGTATTATTCCTTTCCAGCCCGTTCAGAAGCCGTCACGCCAGATTCAGTCATCACAGGTATTGACCCTGTCTGTCATATGGATGCATCAATATTATTTGATCCAGGCTCTACGTATTCATATGTGTCTTCTTATTTTGCTTCACATCTGGGGATATCTCGGGATTCTTTGAGTTCCCCCATTTATGTTTCTACTCCCGTGGGAGATTCTCTCATTGTGGACCGCGTATATCGGTCGTGTTTGATTGTTATCAGTGGTTTTGAGATCAGAGCTGATTTATTGTTACTTGGTATGGTAGATTTTGATGTTATCTTGGGCATGGACTGGTTGTCGCCTCACTATGCTTTTCTTGATTGTCACACCAAGACCGTGACGCTGTCTATGCCAGGCTTACTGAGGTTAGAGTGGAGGGGTACCGTAGAGTATAATCCCCGCAAAGTCATTTCTTTCCTTAAGGCTCATCGAATGGTTGAGAAGAGGTGTGATGCGTATTTGGCCTATGTGAGAGATCTTAGTGTTGATATCCCTACAGTCCAGTCAATTTTAGTAGTGAGGGACTTCCCTGATGTTTTTCCAGCTGATCTTCCGGGTATGCCGCACGACAGAGATATTGACTTCGGCATTGATTTGCTGCTAAACACTCAACCCATTTATATCCCTCCCTATCGTATGGCTCCTCTTGAGTTGAAGGAGCAGTTGTCGGAGTTGCTTCATAAGGGTTTCATCACACCTAGTGTGTCTCCTTGGGGTGCTCCGGTATTGTTTATGTAAGGATGCGTAGAATCCTTAACCCAAAATAGATGCCCAGTTAGATCTCCATGTTGAAATGGCCGTAAAAATTCTTAGGTTCGGACTTCTTAGGAGTGAAAAGTACCCTCGGACTTAGAGGAAGGAAATTTGTCAAGGGATGCGCATTTGCGGTCCATTATGCGATTTCATATCAGGTATGCGGACCACATAGTTATCGCATAGTTGGATAGTTTGCTGTCCATTTTGAGGGCAACTATGCGGCCCAAAATGCGATCGCATTTTGTATATGCGGGCCGCATAGTTCGTCGCATATTTGCACTTGAGTTTTGCGGAGGGAGTTATGCGGTGCACTATGCGACCACATAATAGGTATGCGGTCCGCATAGTTGCCGCATACCTGGACAATTTCTTTTCCTTTTTTCCAGCAAAAGGCCAACTATGCGGCAGGTTTGCGGACCGCATAACTGAAATGCGATCGCATTTCGGACCCAAAACCTGCATCGGGGCTCCCATTTTCTAATTTTTAAAACTCGACCCCCTGATTTATATAACACCTATCCTCCATATTTTTGCTATTTTTCTGTTAATTTAGAGTGAGAAGAGAGTGGGTATTGGAGAGAGAAGGTCCCAAACCCCCTCCTATTGATCCTCCATCACCACTCAAGCTTGACACTAATCAAAAAGGACAACAATTTCTTCCCCTAAAAAGGTAAGCTTCTCCCCCCCCCCCCCCCCAACCTTAATTTCCAGATATTAGTTGAACTGGACAAAGGATAGGTTGGTTCATGGGAATGGGGATAGAAGCCTTACATGCATGTAATCAGGTAATCCTAAGCTTGTGAGGGGAAATAGGTTAGAGAAATCTTCCACTAAAAAAGGACATGCAATATTAATGAACACCTAATGTTTGATACAATGCTCAAATGAGCTCAAGCCTTAATCATTATTCCTAATTTTGGGTTCGATTGTGCTACATTATGAATTACATTGAAGGTTCTAAAGGGTCCGGTGAATTGTGGTAGGGAATTAAGGATAAACACAATTTGAGGTATGTATGACTAACTCTAATCTTCATAGGATGAACCTATTGGTGTTCAATTTCCGGGTATGAGTCTCTTGTTTGATTCTCTAAGGAATTTATGTGTTCTGTGTGTCAAGTTGGGAAATTCATGCTTCCATATTGTTCTAAGTTGCTACCATGACACTATGTTATTTGAAAGTATGAATTTCGATTACTACGCTCTTTCTTTTACTATGTGTACGACTCCTCTTATGTGATGTTTTGGATTGATGTGAAAGATGAATATATGATATGGTTGAAGAGAGAAAGGTAACCTAAAAGGTTAAATATGCCCAAGTGCCAAGAATTGTAAACTAAGTAATTAGAAGAGATGTGAACCAAAAGATTGAAATGATATGAGATGTGAACCAAAAGATTGAAATGATATGAAATGTGAATTAAAAGATTAAAGATGATAGGGTTATGTCCTAGAGTGAGATGGCTTAGCCGGTCGGGCCGAGATCGGACTCCATGCCGTACACATGGAGGTATTCGTATCGAAATATGATATTGGTTATTGCCTCACTGTTTCAGTTGAGATGGCTTAGCCGGTCGGGCCGAGATCGGACTCCATATGAAAATGACATGGTGGTATTATGAATTATGATGCTGGTGATGTCTCACTTAGGATGGCTTAGTCGGTCAGGCCGAGACAGGACTCCGTGTCACAATGACACGGTGGTATATTAAAATTGTGACATTTGGCTTTAAAAGACTATTAACAAAAAGATGGCAAAACTGGACAAGAAAACGTGGTGACTCTTATTTGTTCTTTTCCCCTACTTCGGTGAATTGTTATATGAAGTTTCTATTTGTATCATTTCCTGTTTGATGTTTATTCTATCTAGAGTAGAGTTTGTTCATACATACTAGTACTATTGAATGGTACTAACGTCCCTTTTACTGAGGGCGCTACTGTTTAACCAAAGAATTAGATCCTTTGACCAAAGCTATTTTTAGGATGAATGCGGGTTACTGATAATCAAAGAAATTATATTGAATAAAGAGGAATAAGTAAAAGACAATAGTATGATATGCGGAAAATTAAAGTAGGTTGTATTCGAAGTCCCGATGCCCCTTACACATTACATTGCCTTCCTTTATATAGGGGGTTTCTTAATATAACGTTTGATTCTCGCAATGATCGCTCATTAACGACTAATTATTACATTAATGAGGCGTTATAAAGGGTAACCGTAACTGTTGTATGAAAATTACATAACGTATAGGTCATTAATTGAGGATTCTCGAATCTACCCGTAGCTCTGTCCGGTTTCACTTTGACTGTGTCTCTTCCTTGTCTTGATTAGGTTGAGTTTCTCGTAGCTGATGAACTTACATGTTTATTGAACCGTGCCTCTTTGTTCCGTTCCTCTTTATAGAATCATATCTAACTATCGCGTTTTCCCTGATCCACGTAGCTGGATGAGTAGTCAAGAGTCAGCTTACGTGTGAGGCTCTTTTTTTACCAATACAGATAGTCCCCCCACTTACCATATATTTATCGATTAATATTTGGTAAGTGGATACATATTTATGGTGGGAATATGTTGCCTCCGCTTTGTCTTGAAGCATTGTATCCTTTCATGAACATAGGCGTCGTTTGTCACTTCCATTTAATGCACATACCACGTGTCCTTCTCGGATTGGTTCTGGAATTATTCGGCGTCTTTTATGGCTTTTTGCTGTTTTGTCAGTCCCGAAGTGACATCTTCGATTATGACTTTTCATCATTATTTTTTCCATGTTTGACGGTTTCCCTTAAGTATAAATACCCTTCTTCGTTTCTTTACTTTCACGAAACACTTTCTAACTTGTGTTTTTTAGTTATAAAGAATTTTTCATTGCTTTTGTAAATATGTCTTCTTCAAATTAACCTAAAAGAGTAATAGATGTAGAGAACTTAACACCTTCTTCTACTCCGATTAGGAGTCGGAGTGGTGGTAGACTGAGGAGTGTAGGATCCACTCCTTCCAGAGGTTCTTCCTCCTCACAAATAGTCTCCCCTCCTTTTGCTGGGTATTTAGTTTCTTCTATGGCTAGGGCTTCACGTTCTTTGTCTAGAGGTAGAGATGAACACCTTCATGAACCCAGAGTTGATGAGATTATTCCTGCTAAATTTGTCTTTACTAGGGACAATCAAGTTCTGGTGGATCAGTCTTCTTCTCTTGATAGTGTCGAGAGATACCCAACCATTATTACTGAAAGTCAAATTTTCCTAGTTCGTAGGGAATATTTTTGGAGGTCTGATTTCCCTGTCTACATTCCGAATAGTAATAAAAGAATAATGTCTTACAAGATGGGATATTCTTTTGTTTATACGTAGCCTTTCACTTTAGGGTTTAGACCTCCCATTGATCCGGTCATAATCGAGTTTTGCCGTTTCTTCAATATTTGCTTAGGACAAGTTGGTACGCTTGTGTGGCGAGTTGTCGCATGTCTTAGGAGTTTAGCTTCTTTAGCCTCGGTTCCTTTTAGTTTTAGCCATATCATTCATCTTACTCTCCTGTCCTATTTCGTCAAGGGTTTTTTACTCTGGCTGCTCGGAGTAAAAGAGTGTTGGTAACCCCTGGAGATGATAAGGACAGAGGTTGGTACCTATGGTACGTCGCTGTACCCACTGCTGGTTTAGTGGGTGAAGAGAATCTTCCCTTCCCTGAGCAGTGGAATCTTGCACGTGAGTACATTTTAGCTCACATTTATTTACTTTTTTTCTTTTTGATTTGAGATGTTTTATTAACACCGTATATGTTTCTTCTTCTTTTAGCAATCATGGGTACTGTTGAGAATGTCTCCCGTATCCGTGATTGGGTAGAGAAATTGTTGTTTGTTGCTCCTTCAGAAGAAAGATCTTGGAAGTACTTCACCGGTAAGTATGGTTGGCAAGTGAAGACCCACGGTAAGTGAAGCTTTTGTTTTTACTTCTTTTCTTACTCGGGCCTTTTTTCTTCTTGCTTAATCCTTCTCTTTCTGATAGGATTATCTGCTCGTGGGGTGTCTGCTACGTCTGTTCCGAAGATGTCTTTGGCCCAGGCCCAAGAGATTATTGTTGGTTCGTCTTCCTCGAAGAGGAAGGTTGGTGAATCGCGTTCCGTAGAAGAAGAAGAAGAAGAAAAGGAGGGTGCTTTGGTGCACAGCTCCCGAAGAAGGCGGGTGGTTTTGGACGACGAGTCTACACCCATGACTTTTCCTTCCGTGTCTGCAGTTAGAACCTCAACCTCTGAAGATGTTTCACAGTCCCCTGTTCATGATTCTGTAGAGTACTTGTTTCATGAAGGTTTTGACCTTACCTCTCATGATGTCCTTTTGGCCGCTATTTTTCTTGCTTCTTTAAGGGAAGTTGCCTCATCTGCCCCTCGTGTCTCTTCCGCTCCACTGGCTATTACTTCCTCCGTAGTTTCCTTTCCCGTGGTTTCCTCAACTCTTCAATCCTCCGTGCCTGTTGTTTTGCCCGCGGCTTCTCCAATTCCTCAACCCTCCGTCCCTGTTGCTGTTTCATCTATGCCTGCTTCTGTGCCTTCCGTTAGGGAAGTAGGGTCTTCCAGCAAGGATATGCGGAGTGTAATAATAGAAGTTCCAGCAGAGGCAAGTCTTTTCAAGAAAACGGGCGAGCCCGAAGTGTGGCTCAAACCTTTGATAGGTCCCACGGAGAAAACCAAGCTATCCAGACACACAGCTCTTACATGGGCCAATGAAGTTGTGCATACCTCCTTGAAGGTATGGTGCAATGTATTCCATTTCCATTTTACCATATCGAAATAATTTTATCATATCTAATTGGTTTGTTTCTTGCAGATCAATCTTATCGGTATGGTGCTTGTGAAGAGGATCTCAAATTCGGATCAAGAGACAAAAGAGTTGCGGGCTGATTTCGACAACTTGAAGGCACAATATGACATTTTAAGAATTGATATGGATGCCTTAGTCTGGAAATGAGGACCTTGAAGAGACAGATGAGGATTATGGCAGCGGAACTGGTAGTGGAGAGGGCTTCTTCAACTCTGGATAATAAGGATAAGAGTCTTTTGGAATGTTCATTTGCTGAACAACTGTCTCGAGCTTCGGAGAAGATTAGGTACTTGAAGGATTTTCTAGGGCAGAAGGAGGAATATTCTAGCGAGCTCGTACAATCACTCTCTCGGACTCAAGAAGAACTGCGTAATGCATTAGATAGAGTCCAAACTTTGGAGGAGTCTATTGTGCCTTTGAAGCCGCACATGAGGATGTTGAACCGGAGAAGGATGGGTTAAAGGCCGAGCTTCAAATATGGGCAAAAGATTACGACGATCTCGAAGAAGCGGCTACTGTTGATGTGAGCTGGGAATATATGAATTCTCGCCTTGACACATTGACGTAAATGAGTCAAGAGGGTTTCGGCCTTAGTGCTGAAATAGCTAAAACCAAGGAAGCCATAGAGAAGGCTCAACAAGGTCTTAACCTCTCTTCGCCTGATGGTGAGACTTCTTGTCACGACACAAATTCCTACTCAGGTCGTGATGGCGCCCAACACCGGAGTCAGGCAAGCCAACACTAGTTCACTACCGAAGTTACTTCACTTAGTTGGATAGTTAAGTACTAGCAAAATTTTAAGTTAAGAAAAATCATTAAATGAAGGCGATTAAGCGAGACAACATAACTCAATGAAATTTCAAAAACCATGTGCCAACATGTACAGTGTAGCAAAAATATTAGAGTGTCTACTACGTGTGCCAAGATCTAGTGTCACAAGTCCACAAGTGACTAGTAGAATATATAAGAGTAGACAAAATGAATGTACTATTGCCTGAAAAGAATACACAGAAATATCCAAATTAATAGATAACTCCACAGTGCTGCTGAGGATCTCCAGGGGGAGCAACTCACCGTGAAGTCAAGTCCAGAATATGCTCTCGAGATCGCGCTCCGATTTGATAACCAGATACACCTGCCTCAGAACCTGTACAATTAAGTACAGAAGCGTAGCATGAGTACATATAAACAAATATGTACCCAGTGAGTATCCCGTCTAAACTCGAAGAAGTAGTGACGAGAGGTAGATGTGATACTTACTAGGGTCAATAACAAATAATATAATTTAATAAGTCTAGACAGGAATAGTAGTCATGGAGATCACTACGGCATGAAGTATCAATTACATAAAACTGCAATTTATTCTCATGAGTCAACCAGTAATTATCACAAAAATCCCAAGTTCCCCTTCCACATGAAGCAATTTATTTAATAATAACAAGACTCTCAGTCAAATACATAGCACATAGTATGCCGAAGCGTACGGCCAAAGCGACACAAAAATAAATGGGCATTGTCGAGGGTCGAACAGCTCGAACCATATATGCATCTATTACCCCGCTCACGAATTGATCATGTGACGCAGTTGACATAATTATAAGGCTACCCCGCTCACGAATCATACATGCGACACGGGTGCTCGTATACATACACAGAATTATCAGGAAATTCAGAAATTTATCATGGATTATTCTTGAAAAAAGAGATTTAAGCATTTAAACTTACACGTAACTTCCTAATATCCTTATGTCAATTTCAAAGATAATAAGCAATGAGGAACACATGTAAAGATACAGGTAAGGCACATAAAGGCATGCTTGTGAATCCTAAATTCTACCCGACATATCATAGTAGTAGCTACGCACGGACTCTCATCACTTTGCGCGTGCGTAGCCCCCGCAAATAAGGATAATTCAATCATTTACATTAACCTATGGGGACAATTCCCTCTTACAAGGTTGGAAAGGAGACTCACCTCGCGTAGAACCTACTTCCCGGGTAAAGAACACGCCCGAAACTCCTAACTTGTCACCCTAGGACTCGAAGCTAGTCAAATGATATATAAATACGTCAATATACACTCAAGAGTATGAAATTCTCCTATTAGTTTAGTTAATTCATCCTACTTGAAAAATCCCAAAATACATCCCCAGGCCCACATGCTCGGGTTCCGCAAATTTCCGTAGAGATCACTCACCCAAAACCTAAGGATCATTAATATATGATTTTTGCATGGTTTCATGGTGGACAAGTGGTGAAATTCTCTAAAATTCATCAATCCTAGGTTTCCACTCTAACCCTTGGTTTACACTAATTGGGGTGTTAATCTACTTAGTAATTGATGTATTAAACCAACATTGAAGTGGAAGTTACTTATCTCTTAGCAGCTAGGTCGAATACCCTCTTGTGAGCTCTAAACATCACATATGGTGAAGAAGAAATGGTGAAAAATGGCTAAGTCCCGTGTTAAAAGGAGCTCACTGCCCTCAGTGATCTCGCACCTGCGGCTCGAGGACCGCACCTGCGGTCTCGCACCTGCGGAAGTGAGCAAGGAGGCTGGGGGTCGCACCTGCGGATCTGCTCCTGCGGACACAAGTCCGCACCTGCGATCTTGGGCCTTCTTCCTTGGGGTCGCACCTGCGAGGCCTTGACCGCAGGAGCGGTCTAGCACCAGCGACTGGGCAACCGCACCTGCGATCACACCAGTTCAGGTGCACCAGCAGTTAAGGCTGCTGGTTTTTGGCCTTGTTTGGTGCCCGAGAGGCACCAGGGCCCACCCGAGCCCCCGTGCAATTATACCAACAAGTCCTAAATCATATTACAGACTCGCTCGAGCCTTCAGAACACCCAAAACAACGCTAAAACACAAAATCGCCCTTTAAAACCCCTTAGAATCAAACTTAAGAACTTTAAGTTCTTGAATTCTGTTCTAATGCGCCGAACTGACCTATACTACTCGGAATGACACCAAATTTTGCAAGCAAGTCACAAATGACATAACGAAACTATTCCTAGTCTCGGAATTCTGTTCGGACCTCGATAGCACAAAAACACGTTCCAAACCAAATTATGAACTTACGGAAACTCTATTTCGCTATTTGGAGTCGAAACACTCCCGGGTCATCCAAAACCCATTACGGACATACGCACAAGTCCTAAATCATCATACGAAGCTACCGAAACTGTCGGAACTCGATTCTGAGGTTGTTTGCTCAAAAGGTTGATCGACGTCAAACTTGGCCAAAAAGGCCAACCTTAAGGAATTAAATGTTCCTATACTGCTCTAAACACTTCTGAATCCCGAACCACCCGTCCCCGCAAGTAATAAATCACTATAAGCCACTACAGGAAGTCTTATTTAGGGGAAGGGGGTCCGAATACGCAAAACGACCGGTCGGGTCGTTACATTCTCCACCTCTTAAACAAACGTTCGTCCTCGAACGGGTCTAGAATCATACCTGAAGTGCTTAATAGGTACGAATATCTGCTCCGCACGTCCTCCTCAGACTCCCAAGTCTCCTCGACCGGTTGGCCCCTCCAGTGGACCTTTACGACATAAACTCTCTCGGATCTCAATTGGCGATCCTGTCTATAAACAATAACAAGTGGCTCCTCCTCGTAGCCTAATCTCTCATCCAACTGAATAGTGCTAAAATAAACCACGTGAGAGAAGTCAGCGTGGTATCTTCGGAGCATGTATATATGAAAGACTGGATTAACCCCAGATAAATTGGGAGGTAAAGCAAGCTCAAAAGCAACCTCTCCAACTCGCCTCAACACCTCGAAAAGACCTATAAACCTCGGGCTCAGCTTGCCCTTCTTCCCGAACATCATAACACCCTTCATCGGCGAGACCTTCAACAGTACCTTGTCTCCCTCCATAAATGCTACATCACGCGCCCTCTGGTCCGCGTAACTCTTCTGTCGGGACTGTGTTGTGCGGAGCCTCTCCTGAATCAACTTCACTTTCTCCAACGCATCTTTCACCAAGTCGATGCCATATAACTTAGCCTCGCCAAGCTCAAACCACCCGATAGGAGAATGACATTGCCGACCATACAAAACCTCAAATGGAGCCATCTCGATGCTGGACTGATAATTATTATTGTAAGCAAACTCGGCCAAAGGCAAGAACTGGTCCCACTGACTTCCAAAGTCAATCACACATGCCCTGAACATGTCCTCCAATATCTGAACTGTGCGCTCTGACAGGCCATCAGTTTGAGGGTGAAATGCTGTGCTGAGATCTATCTGGGTACCCATCTCACTATGCAATGCTCTACAGAAGTGCAAAGTAAACTGAGGACGTCGATTTGATATAATGGACACCGGCACACCGTCTAACCGATCTATCTCCTGAATGTAGATCTGGGCTAGCCTCTAGCTATAGGAATGAAATTCTCCAATTTGGTCAATCTATCCACAATGACCCAAACCGCGTAAACCTTCCGCTAGTCCGAGGCAACCCAACCACGAAGTCCATAGTAATGTGCTCCCACTTCCACTCAAGAATGGGCATCTGCTGAAGTAGGCCTCCTGGCATCTGGTGCTCATACTTAACCTGCTGGCAATTAAGAAACCTAGCCACATACTCCACAATGTCCCTCTTCATCCATCTCCACCAAAAATGCTGCTTCAAATCACGATACATCTTCGTAGCACCAGGATGAACAGAATACCGAGAACTGTGTGCCTCCTCTAGAATCCTCTGCCTCAAGCCATCAATATTAGGAACACACAAATGACCCTGAAGTCTTAGAATACCATCCTCCCCAATAGTAACCTCCTTGGCACCACCCTGAACCACTGTCTCTCGTAGCTCTACCAAACACGAATCATCATACTGTCGAGCCTTGATCTCCCCCAATAATGAAGACTGAGCAACCACATGAGCTAGAACTCAACGAGGCTCTAAAAGATCTGATCTCACCAAGCGGCTAGCCAAAGACTGAATGTCCAAGGCTAAAGGTCTCTCCTCCGCTGCAATGTAAGCCAAACTACCCATACTCTTCGCCTTCCTTCTTAAAGCATCTGCTACCACATTCGCCTTGCCCGATTGATAAAGAATGGTGATGTCATAATCCTTCAGCAACTCAAGCCACCTGCGCTACCTCAAATTAAGATCCCTCTACTTGAACAAGTGCTACAAACTGTGGTGGTCTGTATAAATTTCACAAGATACCCCATACAAGTAATGCCTCCAAATCTTAAGAACATGAACAATCGCCACCAACTCCAAATCGTGCACCGGATAATTCTTATCATGAACCTTTAGCTGGCGCGAAGCATAAGCAATCACTCTCCCTTCCTGCATCAACACACATCCCAAGCCAACACATGAAGCGTCGTAATACACTGTATACATCCCAGAATCAGAAGGCAATACTAGAACTGGTGCTGAGGTCAACGCTGTCTTGAGCTTCTGAAAGCTCGTCTCACACTCGTCAGACCATCGGATTGGGGCATTCTTCTGAGTCAATCTAGTCAGTGGGTTTGCAATGGATGAAAAGCCCTCTACAAATCGTCGATAGTAGCATGCTAGACCCAAGAAACTCCTGATCTCTGTAGCTGAAGTAGGACGCAGCCAACTCTGAATTGCCTCAATCTTCTAAGGATCAACCTTGATAACCTCTCCGGATACTACATGCCCCAAAAATGCCACGGAATCCAACCAGGACTCACACTTTGAGAACTTAGCGTATAGCTTCTGTTCTCGCAAGGTCTAGAGCACAACTCTCAAATGTTGCTCGTGCTCGCCCAGGCTACGTGAGTAAATCAAGATGTCATCAATGAAGAAAATGACAAAGGAATCAATATACGTCCTAAACACCCTATTCATCAAGTCCATGAATGCTGCTGGGGCATTAGTCAAGCCAAAGGACATCACTAGGAATTCATAATGGCCATATCTCGTACAAAAAGCAGTCTTCGGAACATCCGAGGCTCGAATCTTTAGCTGGTGATACCCCGATCTCAAATCAATCTTAGAAAACACCCCAGCACCCTGCAACTGGTAACAAATCATCAATGCGCGACAGTGGATACTTGTTCATAATAGTTACCTTGTTCAACTGGCGATAATCAATACACATCTACATAGACCCATATTTCTCATTTACAAATAGAACATGAGCACCCCACGGCGACACACTCGGTCTGATAAACCCCTTAGCCAACAACTCCTCAAGCTGCTCCTTCAACTCCTTCGGAGCCATACAGTACGGGGGTGGAATTAGGCTGAGTGCCTAGAGCTACATCAATACAGAAATCGATATCACGATCCGGAGGCATGCCCCGAAGGTCTGAAGGAAAGACATCAGCAAACTATCGAACAACTGGCACCGAATCAATCGTCAGAGACTCGACGGTGGTGTCCTGCACATATGCAAGATACGCCAGACAACCCTTCTCGACCATATGTCGATCCTTTAGGAAGGAAATAACTCCACTAGCTGCACTAACTGAGGAACCTCTCCACTCCAGCTTAGGCAACTCAGGCATGGCCAAAGTAACCGTCTTGGCATAGCAATCCAAGATGGCATGATAAGGAGATAGCCAATCGATCCTAAAAATAGTCTTAAAATCAACCATGTCGAGCAACAGGAGGTCCGCTCTAGTCTCGAACCCACAGAAGATGATCACACAAAACTGTAGATCTGGTCTACCACCACAGAATCGCCCACAGGAGTGGACACATATATGGGAGAATCCAAGGACTCGCGAGGAACTTCCATAAAACAAGCAAATAAGGCTGACACATATGAATAAGTGGATCCTAGATCACATAGCACTGATGCCTCCCTACAACATACTGAAATAGTACCTGTGATCACGGCGTCTGAGGCCACTGCATCTGCTCGGGCTGAAATATCATAGACTCTGGCTGGTGTACCTCAAGACTGACCTCTGCTGGACTGAATAGGAGCTAGCTGAGATCCCCATGCCTGGCCTCCACCTCTGGGACGACCTCTACCAGCATGTCCTCCACCTCTGGGTAGACGAGGCGCCGGTGCTGAGTATGTATGGCCTGACTCACCACAATCATAACACCTCGATGGTGGCATGGCCTGCTGCCCTGAAGAACCCTGGATGGCTGGGGGACGGTGAGAACCCTTTGGCATGGCACTGAAGTATGGATTAGAAGACTCCTGATGACCTGAATACCCGCCGGAGTAACCCCAAATGGCTCATAGGCAGTAAGAACTCTTCGGCATGGCGCTAAAATAAGGCCTTATTGGAGCACCACGGGGAGGTGGTGGAGGAGCTAAATATGGAGACCTGCTAGGCTGGCCTCTGCTGAATTGACCCCTTCCCCTTCTTGGGGCACCTCTGAAATCTCTAGAAAATCTAACTCTCTTGTCCTGCTGACCCTGCTTTCTGCCCCTTGATCGATAATCCTCAATCCGATGAGCTATCTCGACCACAAGCTGATAGGGAGTACCCATATCCACCACTCGGGCCATGTTGGCCCTAATACCTGAGTGTAGCCTCACTACAAGTCTCCGCACTCTCTCAGCATCAATAGGAAGAATCATAAGGGCATGACGAGACAACTCAGAAAACCTGGCCTCGTAGTCTGTCACCGACATCTGCCCCTGCTCCAGCTGCTCAAACTGATACCAAAGCTCTTCCCTCTTTGAGGGTGGAATATACATGTCCAAGAACAGCTGAATTAACTGCTCCAATGTGAGAGGGGGGGAACCTGCTGGCCTACCAAGGATGAATGACTGCCACCATCTGCGGGCCCTGCCCTCTAGCTGAAAAGTAGTGAAATCAACTCCATGGGACTCTAGAATCCTCATGTTGTGCAGTCTGTCCTTGAACCTATCAATGAAGTCCTGGGCATCCTCTCCCCTCTCACCTCCGAAGATAGGAGGGTGCAATCGAGTCCATCTATCGAGTAGCTTCTGCGGATCGCCGTCCATAACTGGACTGAGCTCTGGTGCTGCTGCTACCAGTTGTGCTCTGCCCACAGGTAGTGTACCTGGGGTATGATGCAAGGTTGTTGTCTGACCTGCAGCCTGGGAGGTAGGGGTATGGACTCCCCCTCCTTCCTGAGAAGTGGCAGGATCTGCTTGAAATAAACTAGCCTGGCACATGGTGTCCATGAACCGCATCATATGGCCCATGACCTCCTGGAAGCCTGGTGCAGTCATGAAATCCATTGGAGCTAGATCTGCTGGGGGAACCTCACCCTGCTCCTGAGTAATGGGATCCTCTGCTGGATCCGCTGGGGGTGCTAATGGAACGACTCTGTGATGCCCTCGTCCCCTACCGCAGGTCGGTGCCCTCTCCCGACCTCTACCACGGCCTCGGACGGCGGGGGTAGCGGTATCTCTCGGGTCAGGAACGTCAGCTGCACGAGTCCTCACCATCTGTGAGAGAATAGAAGAACGAGATTTAGTAAACCATTTACTGCACGATAGAATATGAATAAAGAGAGGTTTCCTAACACCCTATAGCCTCCCGAAGATAAATACGTACATCTCCGTATCGATTCGCAAGACTCTATTAGGTTTGCCTATGACTTGTGAGACCTACGCGAACCTAGAGCTCTGATAGCATGTTGTCACGACCCAAATTCCTACTCAGGTCGTAATGGCGCCCAACACCAGAGTCAGGCAAGCCAACACTGGTTCACTACCGAAGTTACTTTACTTAGTTGGATATTTAAGTACTCGCCAAATTTTAAGTTAAGAAAAATCATTAAATGAAGGCGATTAAGCGAGAAAACGTAACTCAATGAAATTTCAAAAACCATGTGCCAACATGTACAGTGTAGCAAAAATATTAGAGTGTCTACTACGTGTGCCAAGATCTAGTGACACAAGTCCACAGTCGACTAGTAGAATATACAAGACTAGACAAAATGAATGTACTACTGCCTTAAGAGAATAGATAGAAATATCCAAATTAATAGATAACTCCACAGTGCTGCTGAGGATCTCCAGGGGGAGCAACTCACTGTGAAGTCAAGTCCAGAATATGATCTCGAGATCGCGCTCTGGTCTGATAACAAGATACACCTCCCTCAGAACCTGTACAATTAAGTATAGAAGCGTAGCATGAGTACATATAAACAAATATTACCTAGTGAGTATCCCGTCTAAAACTCGAAGAAGTAGTGATGAGAGGTAGACGTGATACTTACTAGTTTCAATAACAAATAATATAATTTAATAAGTGTAGACAAGAATATAAGTCATGGAGATCACTACGGCATGAAGTATCAATTATATAAAACTGCAATTTATTCTCATGAGTCAAATAGGAATTATCACAAAAATCCCAAGTTCCCCTTCCACATGAAGCAATTTATTTAATAATAACAAGACTCTCAGTCAAATACATAGCACATAGTATACCGAAGCGTACGACCGAAGCGACACAAAAATAAATGTGCACTGCCGAGGGGCGAACGGCTCGAACCATAGATGCATCTATTACCCCACTCGTGAATTGATCATTCGACGCGGTTGAAATAATTATAAGGATACGCCGCTCATGAATCATACATGCGACACGAGTGCTCGTATACATACACAGAATTATCAGGAAATTCAGGAATTTATCATGGATTATACTTGAAAAAAGAGATTTAAGCATTTAAACTTACACGTAATTTCCTAATATCCTCATGTCAATTTCAAAGATAATAAGCAACGAGGAACACATGTAAAGATACAAGTAAGGCACATGAAGGAATGCTTGTGAATGCTAAATTCTACCCGACATATCATAGTAGTAGCTACGCACGGACTCTCGTCACTTTGTGCGTGCGTAGCCCCCGCAAATAAGGATAATTCAATAATTTACATTTACCTATGGGGATAATTACCTCTTACAAGGTTGGAAAGGAGACTCACCTCGCGTAGAACCTATTTCCCGGGTCAAGAACGTGCCCAAAACTCCCAACTCGACACCCAAGGACTCGAAGCTAGTCAAATGATATATAAATACGTCAATATACACTAAAGAGTATGAAATTCTCCTATTAGTTTAGTTAATTCATCCTACTTGGAAATTCCCAAAATACATCCTCGGGCCCACATGCTCGGATTCCGAAAATTTTCGTAGAGATCACTCACCCATAACCTAAGGATCATTAATATATGATTTTTGCATGGTTTCATGGTGGACAAGTGGTGAAATTCTCTAAAATTCATCAACCATAGGTTTCCCACTCTAACCCTTGATTTACACTAATTGGGGTGTTAATCTACTTAGTAATTGATGTATTAAACCAACATTGAAGTGGAAGTTACTTGTGAGCTCTCAAAATCTCCTATGGTGGAGAAGAAATGGTGAAAAATGGATAATTCCCCTGTTAAAAGGAGCTCACTGCCCTCAGTGATCTCGCACCTGCGGAAGTGAGCAAGGAGGCTAGGGGTTGCACCTGCGGAGGGAATCTCGCACTTGGGGATCCTCTCCTGTGGACCCAGGTCCGCACCTGCGATCTTGGGCCTTCTCCCCTGGGGTTGCACCTGTGAGGCCTTGACCTCAGGAGCGGTATCGCACTTGCGACTGGGCAACCGCACCTGCTGTCACACCAGTTCAGGTGCACCAGCAGTTAAGGGTGCTGGTTTTTGGCCTTGTTTTGTGCTCGGGAGGCACCTGGTCCCACCCGAGCCCCCGTGCAATTATACCAACAAGTCCTAAATCATATTACGGACTCGCTCGAGCCTTCGGAACACCCAGAACAACGCTAAAACTCAAAATCACCCCTCAAAACCCCTTAGAATCAAACTTAAGAACTTTAAGTTCTTGAATTCGGTTCTAATGCGCCGAAATCACCTATACTACTCGGAATGACACCAAATTTTTCAAGAAGTCACAAATGAAATAACGGAACTATTCGCGGTCTCGGAATTCCGTTCGGACCTCGTTGCACAAAAACACATTCCAAACCAAATAATGAACTTAAGGAAACTCTATTTCGCTATTTGGCGTCGAAATGCTCCCGGCTCATCCAAATCCCATTCCGAACATACGTATAAGTCTGAAATCATCATACGAAGCTACCAGAACTGTCGGAACTCAATTCCGAGGTCGTTTTCTCAAAAGGTTGACTGAAGTCAAACTTGGCCTAAAAGGCCAACCGTAAGGAACTAAATGTTCCTATACTGCTCTAAACACTTCTGAATCCCGAACCACCCGTCCCCGCAACTAATAAATCACTATAAGCCGCTACAGGAAATCTTATTTAGGGGAACGAGGTCCGAATACGCAAAATGACCGATCGGGTCGTTACTCTTCTGCCGCTCATGCCTCTCCGTCTCAAGTTGCTCCCGTTCCTCCTGCTGATGAAGAAGACAATCCTCCTCCTCAAGAAGATAAAAACTTTGGTTCATTCCTTTTTTTTATTGGATTGGTGGTTACCCCAAGCTCCATTAGGGGTAAATTTTGATCTCTTTAAAGTCCCCAACTGACAACTTAGGGGCATGAAAAAAAATGTAAATACTATATGCGGCTAAGTACTAGTTAGTACTTAGTTCTTACTTAGCCGATCTTTTTGGTATGAATGCAATTTATGACTTTTTTGCTTTGAGTTTCTGTTTTACTCTCAAGTCTTTTGCACGTTTCGATTTTTGAGGTTTTTAGTTTTACCTCTGAACTTTCGTATGAAAATGCTAAAAATCACTCGAACCTTTTCATAGTAGGCACGGTGTTTAAACCTTATATATAACAGGCTTTGTTTATGAAAATTAGGCCCTTTTTGATAAATACTTAATGAAGAAGACGTCTCAATTTCATAGTAATGCAATTGAGTGATAGGAATTTTTCACATGTCTTAAGAATGTTTTATGAGGGAAGTTTTTTTTTTTAACTTCCTCGACCTTTTACATGTGTTTCAATTATCGTCTAAAACTCATGTTGCAATTGTTGTCATTTAACAGATTTGATATACATTTGTATTTCGTAACTATTTTTCATAAGTAACAGCTTTTTCGAGTTAATACAACGGAACAATTGCTTTTCATTTGTAACAGTTTTTATAATGATTGGGGCTTTTACCCGTAACTATTTTTGTTGATAACAGTTTTTAATAACTACAAGGGAAATGCTTTTTCATCCGTAACTTTTTTATTTGATAACAGTCTTTTGAACAAATACAAAGATTTTGATCTTTCATCCGTAAATATTCAAAATAAAATCGAACGTGTGATACCTGACCGGGGACACTTATCACGAACTTCGTTTGACTAAGTCCAAGGCATTTAGCTAGGGGTCCTCCGAACATTTTGTGATACAGTGAATTGCGAATGAGACAGTATCGTGCAGATTTGCGGCGAAGTGCTTGAGCTGCTTTCTTGTCTTCAGGTACGGTACCATTCTACAAAAAATTGAGAATTTCGTTTCTCCAATCCCAAGTTAAATTGTTGAAAGTTACCTCATTTCTGTCTTGGTCGATTGCTGAATGGAAGAGATGGACGACAATCGTGTCGTCTTTATTTGTTACTTCTGTAACTGCTGCGTGATTTGCTAGTGCATCTTCCTCTGCGTTTTCTTTTCTGGGTATTTGTACTACCTTCCATGTTTTGAATTGTCTCACGAGCTCTCGTGCCTTTTCTAGATAGTGTTGCATCCGAGTTTCTCGAGCGATGTAAGTCCCCTGTATTTGATTTACTACTAGTTGAGAATCGCTGTTGATTACGATTTGCTCAATTGATAGTTCTCGTGCCAGTTCTAGGCCTGCAATGACAGCCTCGTACTCTGCTTCATTGTCAGTTATAGGATAACATTTAATAGCTTGCCGTATATTTTCACCCGTGGGTGATATTAAGACTATGCCTAAATCACACCTTTTATATTGGAAGAGCCATCCGTAAATAGGGTCCATAGACCTGGATTAACTCCGTTAATCCGTATTAATGTTGCTTCCCTTCGTGGTTCGAGCAGGTCCAGATTAGTCTTTAGTTCATCATCATTTGTTTCTTCCGTAGCTGTTATAACCCTTATGCTTGGTTCGCCAATTTCCACGGGTATTAACGCTTCTGAGCCATAAACAAGTGCGAAGGGTGTTTCTCCCGTGGCCATTTTTGATGTTGTTCTGTATGCCCATAATACTGCTGGTAATTCATCAGGCCAATTCCCTTTGGCTTTATCTAACCGCTTCATTATATTATTGATGACGATTTTATTCGCTGACTTAGCTTGTCCATTAGCCACGGGAAGATATGGCGTTGAGGTAATCCATTTAATTTGCCAGCTTTCAAAGAATTATGTGATTTGAGAGCCTATAATTTGTGGGCCACTATCACACATGATCTCCTTCGGTATCCCAAAACGGCATATTATGTTTTTCCATAGGAAGCTTTTAACTTTCTTTTCCCGCACATGTTTGAATGCTTCTGCTTCTACCCATTTTTTGAAATAATCGGTAAGCATGAGCAGAAATCGCACCTGTCTTTTGGCTAGGGGAAGAGGTCCCACTATATCCATTCCCCATTTCATGAAGTGCCATGGTGATATGATTGGATGCAACAGTTCTGCTGGTCTATGCATATTATTGGCAAACCTCTGGCATCTATCGTATTTGTATACGAAGTTTTCGGCATCCTCTTCCATCTTAGGACAATAATATTCGGCTCTGTTTAGGGGTTTTATCAAGGATCGTGCTCCTGAATGATTTCCATAGTGTCCTTCATGGACTTCTCTTATCACGAACTCCGTTTGACTAAGTCCAAGGCATTTAGCTAGGGGTCCTCCGAACATTTTGTGATACAGTGAATTACGAATGAGACAGTATCGTGCAGATTTGCGGCGAAGTGCTTGAGCTGCTTTCTTGTCTTCAGGTACGGTACCATTCTACAAAAAATTGAGACTTTCGTTTCTCCAATCCCAAGTTAAATTGTTGAAAGTTACCTCATTTCTGTCTTGGTCGATTGCTGAATGGAAGAGATGGACGACAATCGTGTCGTCTTTATTTGTTACTTCTATAACTGCTGCGTGATTTGCTAGTGCATCTTCCTCTGCGTTTTCTTTTCTGGGTATTTGTACTACCTTCCATGTTTTGAATTGTCTCACGAGCTCTCGTGCCTTTTCTAGATAGTGTTGCATCCGAGTTTCTCGAGCGATGTAAGTCCCCTGCATTTGATTTATTACTAGTTGAGAATCGCTGTTGATTACGATTTGCTCAATTGATAGTTCTCGTGCCAGTTCTAGGCCTGCAATGACAGCCTCGTACTCTGCTTCATTGTCAGTTATAGGATAACATTTAATAGCTTGCCGTATATTTTTACCCGTGGGTGATATTAAGACTATGCCTAAATCGACACCTTTTATATTGGAAGAGCCATCCGTAAATAGGGTCCATAGACCTGGATTAACTCCGTTAAAGAGTTGTAACTCTTTTTCTACCTCAGGGGTAATGTTGTTGCTAAAGTCAACAACAAAATCAGTTAATATTTGAGACTTAATTGTTGTTCTAGGCTGATATATTATTTCATGCTCACTTAATTCTATGGCCCATTTGGCTAACCTTCTTGACAATTATTGCTTATGTAAAATATTTCTTAAAGGATATGAAGTCACGACAGTGGTTAAAGTCCCTGTTAGTTTTTGAACTTATTTTTTATTTGTCAAAATATCAGGTATTTCTTCTATAGCTTTAATTTGAGCGGGATTTACCTCTATTCCTCTGTTCGATACAAGGAAACCCAAAAATTTACCTCATTGCACTCCAAAAACGCATTTTTCTAGATTTAGCTTCATATTATACCTCCCGTATCGAACCAATTTTCAAGTGTTTTTGAACTTCTTCGTCAATCACTTAGTTATTGAATGGTCCTTGCTTTCTTTTTTTCTGTTTAACAGGTACGAAGGATGGATCCTCATTTAGTTTGTGAGTCATCACTTCTGGTGGGATACCTGTCATATCTGAATGGGACCACGCAAAGTAGTCTGCATTTGCCTTTAAATAATCAATTAACATACCTTTTCGATCGGGACTCAGCCTCGTGCCTACATACACCTTCTGTTCTGATTTTTGTTCAAACAATGGAACAACTTCGAGCTCTTCCGTAGTTGTTTTTACATGTTCGTCTTCTTCCAGTTCATGAATGACGTCCGGTATAGAATCCACATCTATATGGTCTGGCGCATCTTCCATGGTGACTGAATCCTCCTTTTCACGGGTGTCTCTTTCCGTACCTGTTTGAATATTTACTTCTTTCGTACCTATTGGGTTAGTAGTTTTTTCCATACCTGATTGGTCAGAGACATCCGTTTGAATGATTTCGCTATCTTCTGGTTCTTCCGTGAAGTGCCACGGAATTTATATTTCTGGAGGTCAGTTGATCACCTCTAATCTGTCTGATTCCCCATTCAGAGGGTAATTTGATTACCTGGTGTAAGGTAGATGGTATTACTTTCATGTCATGGATCCAAGGCCTTCCCATAATATCATTATAAGCCATGTCAATATCAATGACTTGGAATTTAGTCCTTTTAACTACTCCCTCAGCGTAAATGCTAAGTTCAATTTCCCCTTTGGTTATCACCGTAGAGTTATAAACCCTGATATGGCTCGTGCCTTTGAGATCACCTGATATTCCATTAGCATTTCTTCCACGACTCTAAACAAGATTATATTGACTGAACTACCTGGATCAATCAACACTCTTTTAACATTAGTGTCATGAATGAGTAAGGATATTACTAGGGCATCATTATGGGGAAGCATTAGTCTACAAAAATCTGCATCGTCAAAGGTTATTTCATCTTCAGTTAGATCTTCTCGAACCCGCTTTCCGTGGGTAATTGTGACCTTTGACGCTAATTGGCAAACTATTCCTTTTACTTCTTCTCCTCCATGTATCACATTGACGGTTTGCTTTGGAGAAGGAGGCTTTGGGGGATCCTGCCTATTCTTCATATATGCATGTTTACCTTTATCACTAAACAATTCTATTAAATAACCCTGTTTCAATAAGTGTTCTATTTCACCTTGTAAAAATCTGCAATCCGCAGTCCTGTGCCCATGATCGTTATGGAATTCACAACAGTGATATGGGTTCCTTTTATTTGGATTCGATCGCATCTCTTTGGGCCACTTAACCTTGTCTCCCATATTCCTCAATATTGAGACAAGCTCAGTAGTACTTACATTAAAGGTATAATCCCCAATTCGGGAATTACCTCTAGGTCGTTCATCTCGATCTTTTCTGGATCTAGATAAGGAAGAGCCTACGTCTCTTCCTGGTGGTCTATAGTTTGACCTTGTGTTTTTGAACCTAGGACGAGTTTCATGTCCCGAGGGTCCTAAGTAAGGATCGTACATGTTTTTACCTGATCTTCTATCTGATTCAGGACGTCTGGATTTGGAATGTTTTTTTTTCTCTCGATCGAGCAATGATATCTTCTTCTATTCTGAGTTTAGTGCTATACCTGTTATATACATCATTCCACGTTGTAGCTTGGAATTCTCGTAGACTTTCCTTGAGTCGTCTCGTGGCTTCCGAGATTTTATCATTCAGGTTACTTGCAAATGCCATGGCTGTCCAATTATCAGGAACCCTGAGTAATTGCATTCTTTCTCGTTGGAACCTGTCTACAAATTCGCGGAGTTGTTCCGTGTCTCCTTGCTTTATTTTGAATATGTCTTCCATTATTTTCTCAATTTTTTGTGCACCACAGTGTGCTTTTATAAATGAATCTGCAATCTCTGTAAAAGAGTCAATAGAATTTTCAGGGAGAAGAGAATACCAGGTTAGGGCTCCTTTGGTGAGTGTTTCTCCAAATATTTTAACAAGGACTGATTAAATCTCCTATTTTGTTAAGTCATTGCCCTTTACTCCAGTAGTGAAAGCGGTCACATGGTCACGTGGGTCAGTTGTTCCATCATATTTGGGAACATCAGGCATTTTAAACTTCTTGGGTATAGGCAAGGGGGCTGCAGTTGGCTTCCAAGGTTATTGAGAATACCTATCAACATCAATGCCTTTGATAATAGGCGGCACTCCAGGTATTTGCTCGATTCCATCGTTCTATTCCTTCATCTGTTTCTCCATGGTTAGCAGTAAATTTTGTAATTCAGAGTAATTAGTCATACCTGGTCTCGCTTTGAGAGATTCGTTAGGGGTGTCAGCCCTTGCCGAGTTTACCAATCCAGACTGAGGATTTTTCCCGATGACTATATTGTTTGGAGGTGGAGTCAGTGATGCAGGTGGTGATGTTGGTGGTCCCCTTGCAAATTCTTGCAAAGCTTGTCCCACGTACTCTGCAATCATTTGTTTTATTCGATCTTGCTCTACCTTTTGCTCATTATTATTGCGGTTGTTGTCAGATCTTTCTGGGGATGGTTCCCTTGAACCATGAGGGGTTCCTTGAGGTGATGGAACTGGGGTTCCATTCCTCTGTAGGTTGTTGTCGTTGAAGTTCGACATCATTTTAGAGGATATCAATAGAAAAGTGAACAAAGATTACCAGATTCTCGGTAACGGAACTAATTTGTTTAACCAAAGAATTAGATCCTTTGACCAAAGCTATTTTTAGGATGAATGTGGGTTACTGATAATCAAAGAAATTATATTGAATAAAGAGGAATAAGTAAAAGACAATAGTATGATATGCAGAAAAGTAAAGTAGGTTGTATTCGAAGTACCGATGCCCCTTACACGCTGCATTCCCTTCCTTTATATAGGGGTTTCTTAATATAACGTTTGATTCTTGCAATGATCGCTCATTAATGACTAATTATTACATTAATAAGGCGTTACAAAGGGTAACCGTAACCGTTGTATGAAAATTACATAACGTATAGGTCATTAATTGAGGATTCTCGAATCTAACCGTAGCTCTGTCCGGTTTCACTTTGACCATATGTCTTCCTTGTCTTTATTAGGTTGGGTTTCCCGTAGCAGATGAACTCACAGCTTTATTGAAATGTGCCTCTCTGTTCCGTTCCTCTTTATAGAATCATATCTAGCTATCGCATTTTCGTTGATCCACGTAGCTGGCTGAGTAGTCAAGAGTCAGCTTATGTGTCAGACTCTTTATTTACCAATACAACTACATCTTCTTATGGATGTAGTTGGCTCAGTAGCTGGTAGCATTGATCGTCGACACTGGTGCCCTCTCCTCCTCCTTTCAGCAGTCCTTGTGAGCCCCATTTCCTCCTGGGGTCGTGTGTAGAGTTATCTGTTGCTCTCTTTTGTACATGTTATTCTATTTTGAGGTATAGTTGGGGCCTTGTCGCCGGCAGGTCTATGTTCATCTTCCGTACTTTTAGAGGCTCCGTAGATATTTATGTGGGTTGTGTATATTTTTGCTAGTTGTTGGATTAACTCGTAACTGTGATCCCATTTCATAAATATTGTTATTAGTATGTCGCTTTTGGAAGATCTAATGTTGATAGCTATGTAAAAAGTAAAAATGAACTTAATGTTATTAATGTATGCTTTTGACTTATCTCCTGCTAATTCAGTAAATAATGTATGCTATAAACTCGGGGAGTAAACGAGTCGGGTAGGATGAGCTAAACATGCTTGCTTGACTGGGTTCACTTGGTTAATGGCCGGTCTCGTCCCCCAAGGTTGGGGCGTGACAAACATGGTATCAGAGACTCAGGTTTTTAAGTGTCCTAGGATGTCTCGGAGCCGTGTCTAGTAGAGCCCTTCTTATCGGTGTGCTGTCGACCACATCTATAATTAGGGGGCTGCTTGTACATTTAGGAATACTACCCTTCATTGTTATTTTGTATCGTGCGATGCAGTGAAAAGTGAGGTTGTTTCTCTCCCTGACTCGTGTATTGTTTTAACTTTCAGTATATGGCACCCATGAAGAAAGCGCGACACGGCCCAGAGGCCAATGCCACCCCAAGAGTGGCCATAAATTCCCAATCTAATGGTGCAGGTGAAAATAATTCCCCGACAATGAATCTGCCTGATTCCTCCGTCCCAGACCGGACCACTCCGATTCCTGCTCCTGCAGAGGGTGCCACGATCCCTCCCACTGGTATTCCTGATCCTCCTCCAGCCTCAGCTTTCGGTCCCGCTATTTATGATGTGGATCTTAGGGGAGCTGTTGAGATGTTGATGCAGTTGGTGGCTTCACATGCCCAGAGGCCAAACATTGCCCCCACTTCCTCTAGCGGGCATGGGGATTCTTCCGGCTCCAGGGTTAACCAGTTTCTTCAGTTAGCCCCTCCAGAGTTCACAGGTACCGACCCTAAGGCTGATCATCAGGATTTCATCGATGAGATGTACAAGACCCTCCGAGCCATGCATGCTACAGAAACAGAGGGAGTAGAGTTGGTCTCCTATCGTCTGAAGGGAGCGTCATATTCTTGGTTTGAGATGTGGGAGGATTCCCGTGAGGAGGAGAGCCCTCCGGCGAGATGGAGCGAGTTCGTAGATGCCTTCATAGACCATTTCTTGCCCGCCGAGACTAAGGCAGCCCGTGCTTCAGAGTTTGAGGTCCTAAAAAAAGGTTGTATAAGTGTGTGGGAGTATCATATGGAGTTTGTGCGCCTGTTCAAGTATGTTGTTCACATGGTACGACTATGGAGGCTAGAGTTCGTCGTTTTTTTCAAGGTCTTGGTCCCTTTGTTATCAATGAAGTTTCCACAACTGATCTACATTCTGACATGAATTATGGGAAGATTTCGGGATTCGCCTATGCTACAGAGGCTCGGAAGTTGAAGCTAAATATGGATCGAGAAGGACGTAGTAGGGCCTGGTCAACGAGCAACCCTAGGGGTCATTCGGAGGTGGGAGACTAGTTCTCGAGTGAGGGTTATCAGGGACATCCCAGTCTTATGTTCAGTATTCAGCTAGTGCCCCGCCATCAGGGACAGTCATCAGCAGGGAGGCTGCTTTGGGCCCAGTTCAGGTAGCAGGAGGTTCCACTATCAGGGTCGATCGGGAGGGAGTTTCTAGCAGCAACAGAGGGTCCCATGTCCTAAGTGTGGGAAGTGGCATTCGGGGCTATGTTACATGGACATGCCAGTATGTTATGGGTGTGGGAGGAGAGGCCATATTCATAGGGAGTGTCGTGCATTCAGCTAGGGCGCAGGCAGGGGCACCACCCAGTCATCCAGTTTTTCAGCTGCTACATCTTCGGCACTGTCACGCCCCAAAATCGATGGACGAGACTGGCGCCTAACCGGGTGAACCCAGTCAAGCGGACCTAGATTGCCTTTCCTGCCCAACGTATTACCCCGCGTTCATAACATGCATTATTTCGTGTGAGTTAGCCAATTTTACTTTCAAAGTACATTTTACAACATATCTCCGTTTGTTTCCTCTTTTAGCATTTCAACGATTGATATTCAAACATACATAATACATACATAACTTTCCAACACGATCCACGGTTCTGAGTACGTACTGTTACTACCCAAAAATACATATATACACCCACATCATGTCTACGGAGCCTCTACGAATACTAGGGATTTTTACATAACTTGCCGGTAACAAGGCCCCGGTTATACCTTTACAACATAAGCAAAATAGGGTGGTATAATCCAAACACGGCCCCGAGGAGAAGAGGGGCTCACCACAACTGGTGAAGAGATGAAGAGGAGGTACCACTAACGGCGGCTACCTGCTATGGGGTTACCTACATCCATATAAAAGATGTAGCGCCCTCGGCAAAGGGACGTTAGTACTGTGGAATAGTACTAGTATGTATGAACAAACTTTATCCCAAGTACAATCAACAAATACACAAATAAGAAAAGGACAGTAATAGGACCAACAGTTTCATAACAACACCACCAATAATTTCATCACAACAGCAACAACAACAAAGCACTAGTATGTATGAACAAACTTTATCCCAGGTACAATCAACCAATACACGGATAAGAAAAAGGACAACATAAGGACCAACAGTCAAAACACACGGAAAGAGACAATCAAAGTCAACAATTTTAGAATATCTCCTTTTTCCCTTTCCAGCACCACCATATTCACAAATTTCATCAATTTCATATCAATAGTGATAATGATCACATTTCCACCCTTATTACCTCGGCCACCCTTATTACCTCGGCCACCCTTATCACCACAACCCACACCTTATTACTTCGTGTTGCGGCGCGCAACTCGACCACTCCTGACAATTTATATTTCAAAAACAAAACCACCAATAATTTCATCGTGATAACGATCATGTTTCCACCCTTATTACCTCGGCCACCCTTATTACCTCGGCCACCCTTATCACCACAACCCACACCTTATTACTTCGTGTTGCGGCGCGCAACTCGACCCCGCCTGACAATTTATATTTCAAAAACAACAACACCAACAATTTCATCCCAAGGGCTTTCTTTTCAAGGATCACAATTTCAACAACAACACCAAACAATTTCATCACAAGGCCTTCCTTTCAAGGATCACAATTTCAACAACAACACCAAATAATTGCATCACATGGGCAGTCCTTTCAAGGGTCACAATTTCAACAACACCAAACAATTTCATCACAAGGTCTTTCGTTTCAAGGATCACAAATTCACATTTATCAATTCATTTACTTGGGCTCAAAGCACCCCAAATATTCATTAAGCAGAAATTTATGCACAAGGTCTTGACATAACCCTTCAACTTATTTACAATGCTTCATATCAATAACTTTAAACAACTATCATCTTTGCACATAATAAAGTGGGCATGTCAAGTCAGAATTAAAAATCTCATCTAACACAGTGGGGTAGCAATCAACTAGACAGTCATTTCACATATTTCCATATAAGTAAACATACCGTATGATTACCACAACAAGAGGGATTTTACAAGGATTAAAATTAGCCATACATAAATTTTACTCACAAATCACTGAACCGACTAGTACCGTCAATCTTGTTCTCAAATAAACGTATTCAACTTAGAATTGGAAGTCATGCATGCAATTCGGACTCTCTTAAACATTATTCCAAATACTATGTGACCCTATTAGATTACCAACCCCGTCTTTGTGAAATGTACCCCAAACCATTCCCTCTTACTAAATTAACACTGTTATTAAACATGCATGCAAGGTCCTAGTTAATATTTTCAAGAAACAATCCATGCAAATCCCCCCTTTGTTTAAAATAAGAATATTAGTGGCAAAAGAGTTGGGAACCCTTACCTGCTAGAATGAGGAGGAATAAGATTACTCGAATTATCAGGCCTGAGGGACTTCGAAAATCAACTTGATGGAAGAACCACTTTCTCTCTCAAGAACTCCCCTTTCCTTCTCTCTATTTTGTTTAGAAAACTTCTAAAAATGAAGGGGTGGGGTGTTTTAATTAACTGGGGGTCGGGTTTTAAAATTAGAAAAATTAGGAGCCCGACACCGGAATGCGGTAAGGAATGCGGTAAGGAATGCGATCGCATTCCTGACATGCGATCCGCAGAGACGACCGCACAATTGCCCTCCTAGGTGGGCCAAAATTAAAACACACTGTGCAGGTATGCGAGAACTATGCGGTATGCATACATGTTATGCAATCGCATAGTACGTCGCATAACCTCCCTCACAGAAATCAAAGGGCAAGAATGCGACAATTATACGGTCCGTAGAACCGAAATGCGATCGTATAATGGACTGCATAGTTGTCCTCCAATTGGGCAGTGGCCTGCCCAGGTATGCGACCATTATGCGGTCTGCATACCCATTATGCGATCGCATAGTGCGTCGCATAACGCCCAACTTCTGGAAAATTTTATTCTTTTAAATTTAGGGGTACTTTACACAATCAAGGACCGTTTTAAGAATTTCTACAGTTATAACAACTCAGGGACTTATTCGGCATTATTTTAAACAAGAAATTTTACGGGTCTTTACATTCTCCTCCCCCCCCCACCCTAAAATCATTCTTCCTCGAATGAGGATTTTGGAAATCGTTTGGTTTTGGAAACATGATATCCAAACTTCCAGATCTACACTAACTCCAATATTTTTAGAAAATTTTGCTAGAGTCTCCTTTGTATTTAGAACCATCTACCTGTCAGAGAGCCCCCGAAACACATTTCCAAGCATCATTACACAGTTTCTATTATCCCTTCAACTGGTATACAATTCATTACCTCAACACTTGCACACATCCAATTACTTTGACAACTACACATAGTTCATTCTCTTTACATCACAAATTAGCATATGATTCAATTAGTGGCATATACTTGCACATAATTTGGTCACTTTAGTGAGTCACATACGATTCAATCACCTCAATACACCATATGTATAGTGCAATTAATCATTACCAATCTACACTACTATTAATCATTTTTTCCTATCACACAAGTTCGACAAAACTTTCATTTACTTCAAGGGTTGCACACCACCCATTTAATAACCTCATATACAGTCTTTAGCACGCTTTGGAAAGTTAAAACAATAAGGCAATTAGGGAAATTTTGGTGTCTTTTCACGTATCTGAATACAACATCAAATTGCCTTGGGACATTAATTTGTACGATCATTACTACACTTGTTCGAACATATGGGGATATTTTTCTCACATTTCTTTTTCTGCTTCCCACGTGGCTTCCTCGACTTGTTGACTTCGCCACAACACTTTCACGGAAATAATATCAACTTCCAAATATACATAACAAGGATGACAGATAGACACCTCGCATGAGTTAACTATCCATTAACTTTACCTTTAATGATTTTCGCTGTACAATTTACATTCCACCGGACATTACAATTCATGGTAACAACAACAACCCACAATTGCATCACATGTCATCATACCATCAATGATATCATTTCATAGTAACCAAAAAATCATGTGTTCATAATAATCCCTACCAGCCATTAATGTAATCACGAAGGTGTTCATCAACAAGAATATAATTTCATTTCAATCAACAATCCATATGAAGTCCAGCCACAATAATTCTTGCCAATAATGCATCATATAGGATATTACCATGATCATATAGTTCAATCAAATCAATTCACACCCTTTTTTTATCACTACCTTTTTAGACATAAACATATGAAAACACAAAGTACATGAGGAACAGTTACGGGGAACATCATACTCCCACTGCACCCTAATGGGGAAAATGCTCTTATGTACCCTTCATTTTCAATTCACATAACATCTATAAGGGAAAATTTTGAGAATAACCGGTTTACATTCCTGAATTCTAAATCTCAATGCGAACACCCAAACTAAACTCGTGGTGACCTTCATGATTTCTCTAAGATGTGCTATAATAAATTGACCATAGAATTACCTATTGAATATATGAGATCACAGGGTGACTTTGACACATTTGAACTTTCAATACCAAATTAGGCCAAATACAGCGAGGAGCAACGGAGTTCAAGATTGGGCTGGAATTATTCAGGAATCCATTAATGTGCTGAGCAGAGTATTTCATGAGGTTATATGCTAAGAGACACGAGGATCCATATTAATGATGCTGACATGGTTTAGTCCAGGTGACTACATCAATTATCAGATAAGAGAAGCATAGTGGTAACTAGTATTCTTAGATAAGGTGGATACGATGTATGTGAACTTGAGACTTCAAAGAACTGATCAAGTAGGATACACCAGTTGTGTCTCTGAGTGTAAGGTAAATAGTTGCGCTCAAATGGTAAGACTCTTTCAACATGGGTGTGATTGAGGCCGCAAATGAAATACATGGAATTGGATTTCACTCCTAACAATAAGCGACACTAGGACTCTATGCCACAAGCGCATGAGGATGGAAAAGAAGTCATCTACTTATGAGGTTATCCTAATTCGAACAATCTACCCCTCCCCAATGCGGTGGAATGCCATAGGTAGCAATAATTCCCCATGCATGACCATGACGTTGTCAATACTCCTAGAAGCCCAGTGAGCATAAAGTCACATAATCTCATCAAATCCGACCCATTTAAGACTTTTGAAAGGTGACACACTTTGATTTTAAATCATGGCAATTTAAGCTTGAAATTTAAGGAAAATCATTACTTTTGGAACCCATGAGACATGCCCTCGTAGCCCTAGAAAATCATCGACAAGGGCGAGAAAGTACTCAAAATCATTACAAGCTAGTGTAGAATAAGGCCTCAAAGTGACCATATGAATAATTATGAAAGGGAGAGTAGTCTTGATGCACTTATCGGAGAAGAGTAACCCAAGTTACCTAGTCACATGGACAAGCAGAGCAGGTAGATGATCGTTTAGGAGAAAATATCACAAGGAGTGCGAGCAATACCTTTTTATCATAACAAAAGGAACATACCCCGACCCTCGATGCCATAAGGCATAAAATTAGATTCACAAGGAGAGTTACCAAATGAAAATAGATAGTAAGGCAGCACAACTAAGAACACCATTTGGAATCAACAAGTTTAAACAGAGTTGAAGACATTTACAAGTCTGTAGTAAAGGGGAAATTTTCCCACTCCCAGGGCGCTTGTAGAGTACATAAAAGCGAGGTTAATTACATCAGATCATATAGTTGGATAACTAGTTGAGAAATTGAGATAATATCGCATTGAAGATTACGGGTAAACAACACATGATGCAAGACAAATGAAAAGAAAGTGAGAGAGCTTATAGAAGTGACCTTTACATTGTAACCACTAGGAAAGGTGATAATATAAGGGATTTCGAGGACCTTTACGTTTTTGAAAGAAGATCTCCGCATATAGTCACATGATGTATAGCTCCAAAATTTAAAAAAAATACACTTATTTTTAGCAACTATGCTTCGCAACGAAGCACTACAACACACTTCTACACAACCAGTTATTACCAACCAAATTGGGAGATGCTATAAGTCTTGGCCGAGAGGAAGGCTTTACATATGAATGTGTTACTAGGTGTGTTTATCCTTGGTGAACCCCAAAACTAAAAGGTGAGAGTACGACTGGGAAGAGGATTGTTAGATTAGCACATGCATAGATGGTTCAGAAATTGCGGCATGCTATCAACCCTTGATGAACTTGAAGTGAAGTGGGAACCCATGTAATTTGTGGCATTTATTAATCCATTGACCATATATCTAGAAGTATTTTAAAATTAGAGCTGCTCTTTCTGGTTCAGAGTTCAACCTTTAACGATAGTGCTTCTAAGGGAATATGATTGAGAAGGGATAGTATAACCGATAGTAAATGAAGCAGGCTCGTAGTTAAAGTAAGAGGATGGATTGACTTGCCCCCACCACCTATAATCCCATATCCTTATTTAGTTATGTTAGAATACTGAAAACCCCAGTAATATCAGAGGACCGAAAACTAGTTAACTAGAAAATAAAGGTATTGTTACATCTATCCCATTTTCTAGGTTCAACGGAATTGGTACAGAATTAGGGTGGATCACCATTGATAAAAGAAATTGTATTTCTAGATTCCAAGGACAGAATTATGTTGTTCCTTCGGCCCTTGATATTGGAACTGAGGAATGGGTCAACAACTAGAGGAAAGCTGGGTACGACAGAGTAGCTAATCAAAAAAAAAGAACTTGAGGTTTTAAGAGTAACTCAAGAGCTTCACGGCTAGTGGAACCACTACAAACATCAAAACTCGGCTAGATTCGTAGCAACATGGAGAAATTAACATATAACTACACTTAAACAAGTATTATGAAATTCAAAGGAGGAGTGAAAATGCTCGTCTCCCTTATAACAAAGAGAAGAAGAACCTTCAAGAATAAGATGAGCAATAAGAATAAGTAGCACGATCCAGCTACTTGGAGGCTCGACGGACCCTAGCTTCGATGGCGATTTAATAATGTTTAAAAGTAAGTGAGCAGACCAAATTCAGAAAATAATCTGTCGGAGAAAGGGGAGACTCTCGCCAAGCAATTAAAAATTTAGCAGACTCCGACCACTAGGCCAAAATGGAAGCCTCAACAAAGATAGAGCGAGGGCACTACCATACTAGAAATGATGATGAAATAAAGCAAGATCTTCACCTATATCAACATTCAGATTGAAGCAGAAACCCGAAGAAGAGGGCCAAGAAAAGATATCTTTTTATTTTGTGCGAACATATTATAATGGTTCATCCCTTCATTCGATGAGAAATTCTTCGGGTATAGTCCCTTGTTAGAGTTTAGAAACGCGTGTTGGAAATGGTAATTCTATAGCTACAACTCAATTCAAGGACACGACCATAGAGCTCGATATCATAAAAGATTGCATATAAGAAAATTTGTGGTAGAGTGAATTCAAGAAATATTTTGATCTCATTCAAAGGGTAGGTGCATGCAATGGTTTGTGACTCAACATTCATTAAGACCATGCCTATGAAGGTTCTTCAATATGGATGTACATACACAAAAAGAGCACGTTGGTACCATACCGATATACTATAGGATTTGGTGGTGCAGGGACATCAATAGGGACAAGGGCACTCCCCCCTTAGCGATAGGTTCTACCAATCCCTCAACAAATCAATACATTCTCCTAACAAGCCCTTGGGCAGTCCCTTCGTACTCAATGGTGGGATCATTCCCTCCTCATGGCCTCAAACACGCGGATTATGGTGATTACTCATTTTGAGAGTAAGGCTTGGAGAGAAAACTAACTACCTAACTTGAGCTCTATCGCACGATTGGAGTATCAAAGACGGGTGAAATTCCTAAATGTCCATGTAGCCCCCTAATTATAGATGTGGTCGACAACACACCGATAAGAAGGGCTCTACTAGACACGGCTCCGAGACATCCTAGGACACTTTAAAACCTTAGGCTCTGATACCAAGTTTGTCACGCCCCAAAACCGAGGGACGAGACCGGCGCCTAACCGGATGATCCCGGTCAAGCGGACCTGGATTGCCTTTCCTGCCCAACGCATTACCCCGCGTTCATAACATGCATTATTTCGTGTGAGTTAGCCGATTTTAGTTTCAAAGTACATTTTACAACATATCTCCATTTGTTTCCTCTTTTAGCATTTCAACGATTGATATTCAAACATACATAATACATACATAACTTTCCAACATGATCCATGGTTCCGAGTACGTACTGTTACTACCCAAAAATACATATATACACCCACATCATGTCTACGGAGCCTCTACGAATACTAGGGATTTTCACATAACTTGTCGGTAACAAGACCCCGACTATACCTTTACAACATAAGCAAAAGAGGATGGTATAATCCACACACAGCCCCGAGGAGAAGAGGGGCTCACCACAACTGCTGAAGAGATGAAGAGGAGGTACCACTAACGACGGGCTGAGCTACCTGCTATGGAACCACCTACATCGATATAAAAGATGTAGCGCCCCCGGCAAAAATGACGTTAGTACTGTAGAATAGTACTAGTATGTATGAACAAACTTTATCCCAAGTACAATCAACCAATACACAGATAAGAAAAGGACAGTAATAGGACCAACAGTTTCATAACAACATCACCAATAATTTAATCACAACAGCAACAATAACAAATCACTAGTATGTATGAACAAACTTTATCCCAGGTACAATCAACAAATACACGGATAAGAAAAAGGACAACATTAGGACCAACAATCAAAACACACAGAAAGAGACAATCAAAGTCAACAATTTTACAATCTCTCCTTTTTCCCTTTCCAACACCACCATATTCACAAATTTCATCAATTTCATATCAATAGTGATAATGATCACATTTCCACCCTTATTACCTCGGCCACCCTTATCACCATAACCCAAACCTTATTACTTCGTATTGCGGCGTGTAACTCGAACCCGCCTGACAATTTATATTTCAAAAGCAACACCACAAATAATTTCATCGTGATAACGATCACGTTTCCACCTTTATTACGTCGGACACCCTTATTACCTCGGCCACCCTTATCACCACAACCCACACCTTATTACTTCGTGTTGCGGCGCGCAATTCGACCCCGCCTGACAATTTATATTTCAAAACAACAACACCAACAATTTCATCACAAGGGCTTTCCTTTCAAGGATCACAATTTCAACAACTACACCAAAAAATTTCATCACAAGGGCTTTCCTTTCAAGGATCACAATTTCAACAACAACACCAAAAAATTTCATCACAAGGCCTTCCTTTCAAGGATCACAATTTCAACAACAACACCAAACAATTGCATCACATGGGCCTTCCTTTCAACGATCACAATTTCAACAACAACACCAAACAATTGCATCACATGGGCCTTCCTTTCAACGATCACAATTTCAACAACAACACCAAACAATTTCATCACAAGGGCCTTCCTTTCAAGGATCACAATTTCAACAACAACACCAAACAATTGCATCACATGGGCCTTCCTTTCAAGGATCACAAATTCACATTTATCAATTCATTTACTTGGGCTCAAAGCACCCCAAACTTTCATCAAGCAGCAATTTATGCACAAGGTGTTGCCATAACCCTTAAACTTATTTACAATGCTTCATATCAATAACTTTAAACAACTACCATCTTTGCACATAATAAAGTGGGCATGCCAAGTCACAATTCAAAATCTCTTCTAACACAGTGGGGTAGCAATCAACTAGACAGTCAATTCACATATTTCCATATAAGTACACATACCGTATGCTTACCCCAACAAGAGGGATTTTACAAGGATTAAAACTAGCCATACATACCTGGAGTCGAAATCCCCTTTTTAACTTCTACTCAAAAATGACCGAACCGACTAGTACCGTCAATCTAGTTCACAAATAAACGTATTTAACTTAGAATTGGAAGCCATGCATGCAATTCGGACTCTCTTAAACATTCTGCCAAACACTATGTGACCCACTTAGATTAACAACCCCGTCTTTGTAAAATTTACCCCAAACCACTCCCTCTTACTAAATTAACACCATTATTAAACATGCATGCAAGGTCTTAGTTAATATTTTCAAGAAACAATCCATGCAAATCCTCCCTTTGTTTAAAATCAGAAAATTAGTGGAAAAAGAGTTGGGAACCCTTACCTGCTAGAATGAGGAAGAAGAAGATTACTCGAATTATCAGGCCTGAGGGACTTTGAAAATCAACTTGATGGAAGAACCACTTTCTCTCTCAAGAACTCCCCTTTCCTTCTTTCTATTTTGTTCAGAAAATTTGTAAAAATGAAGGGGTGGGGTGTTTTAATGAACTGGGGGTTGGGTTTTAAAATTAGAAAAATTAGGAGCCCGACACCGGAATGCGGTAAGGAATGCGATCGCATTCCTGACATGCGGTCCGCAGAGACAACTGAAGAATGGCCCTCCCAGGTGGGCCAAAATTAATACACATTGTGCAGGTATGCGACCACTATGCGGTCCGCATACACGTTATGTGATCGCATAGTGCGTCGCATAACCTCCCTCATAGAAATCTAAGGGCAAGAATGCGACAACTATGCGGTCCGCAGAACCTAAATGCGATCGCATAATAGACCGCATAGTTGTCCTCCAATTGGGCAGTGGCCTGCCCAGGTATGCGACCATTATACGGTCTGCATACCCGTTATGCGATCGCATAGTGCGTCGCATAACGCCCAACTTCTGCAAAATTTTATTCTTTCAAATTTCGGGGTACTTTACACAATCAAGGCCCGTTTTAAGAATTTCTACAGTTATAACAACTCGGGGACTTATTCGGCATTATTTTAAACAAGAAATTTTACGGGTCTTTACAGGTACGCCCTCCAGCCCGAGGCTCTTCAGCACCAGCAGGGCATGGTGAAGCTAGGGGTGGTGCACATGGTCCAAGAGGACCTAGCCAGTTCTATGCTTTGAGTGATCGGCAGAGTGCAGAGGCTTCTCCAAATGTCGTCATAGGTAATTTGACTTTTCAATCTCATGACCTGTATGCCCTTATCTATCCCGGGTCTTCTTTATCATATGTCACTCCTTTCATTGCCTTAGGTTTTGTGATAGAACCAGAATAGCTTCATGGGCCGTTCTCAGTATCGACTCCGGTGGGTGAATCTATTACCGCCGCGTGGGTCTATAGGAAATGTGTTGTCATGGTGCGTGGTCGAGATACCACAGCCGATCTTATTGAGCTAGGAATGATCGATTCAGATGTAATAATGGGAATGAATTGGCTCTATTCTTGATTTGCCAAACTCGACTGCCGAACCAGCATTATGAGGCTTGAGTTTCCTAATGAGCCAGCTATTGAGTTGGAGGGAAATAATAATATGCCAAGAGGTAGGTTTAATTCCTACATTATGGCCTCAAAAATGATCAGAAAGGGGTGCATCTACCATTTGGTCCGAGTTGCAGATACCACCTCTGTGGTGCCTACTCCCGAGTTCGTGCCAATTGTGAATGAGTTCCTTGATGTATTGCTAGACACGCAACCGATATCTATTTCACCCTACAGAATGGCACTAGCGGAATTAAAGGAGTTAAAAGAGCAACTGAATGATTTGCTAGAAAAGGGTTGCAATAGGCCAAGTGTGTCACCTTGGGGCGCACCAATCCTCTTTGTCAGAGAGAAAAATGGATCACTGAAAATGTATATTGACTAACAGAAGCTCAACAAGGTCACAATCAAAAACAAATATCCATTGCCTCAGATAGATGATTTGTTCGATCAATTGCAAGGTGCTAAGTTCTTTTCAAAAATTGATTTGCGGTCCGGGTATCATCTACTAAAGATAAGGGAGCAGGATATTCCTAAGACCGCCTTCCGGACTTGATATGGGCATTTTGAATTCTTGGTAATGTCTTTTGGGCTAACCAACGCCCATTAGCCTTCATGGACCTTATGAATCGGGTCTTCAAGCCATTTCTTGACTCTTTTGTGATAGTCTTCATCGACGATATCCTTGTATATTCACGAAGTCAGGAAGATCATGCTAATCACCTCAGGGCAGTTCCGCAGACTCTTCATCAGCACCAATTATATGCAAAGTTCTCGAAATGTGAATTTTGGCTCAAATCTGTTACCTTTTTGGGCCATGTTGTCTCTAGGGAAGGGATTCAGGTTGACCCCAAAAGATCTCAACAGTAAAGGATGGGCCTAGACTAACAACCTTGACAGAGATTTGCAGTTTCTTGGGTTAGCTGGATATTATCGGAGCTTCGTGGAAGGATTCTCTACTCTCGCCTCCCCCTTGACTAAGCTGACGCAGAAAGCGGTCAAGTTCCAGTGGTCCGATGCTTGTGAAAGGAGTTTCCAGGAATTGAAATAAAGATTGACTCCGGCGCCGGTGTTGGCCTTCCTAGAGGGTACAGAGGGGTTTGTGGTGTATTGTGATGCTTCAAGGGTTGGCCTTGGGTGTGTGTTAATGCAATGTGGTAAGGTTATTGCGTATGCTTCAAGGCAACTTAAGAATCACGAAACGAATTACCCGACGCATGATTTGGAGCTTGCAACAATTGTTTTTGCATTGAAAATCTGGAGGCACTATCGGTATGGAGTCCATGTGGACGTGTTTACAGACCACAAGAGTCTCCAATATCTATTCAAGCAGAAGGAATTAAACTTGAGGCAGAGATGATGGTTGGAATTGTTCAAAGATTATGATATGCACATCTGATACCATCCAGGAAAAGCGAATGTGGTGGTGGACGCTCTTAGTCGTAAATCCATAGGTAGCTTGGCTCACTTGGAAGCAGGTCAGAGGCCCTTGGCTTGAGAATTTTACCAGTTGGCCAGTCTGGGGGTATGTCTTATGGCCTCTGATGAAGGGGATGTTATAGTACGTAAAAGAGCAGAATCATCACTTGTGGTGGAAGTCAAAGAAAAGCAATACAATGATCCAGCGTTGGCGCGACTAAAAGAGGCAATTCTTAATCACAAGACCACAACTTTTTTGCTTAGCAGGGATGACGGTGTCTTGCGGTGCCAAGGGAGATTATGTGTCCATGATGTGGATGACCTTCGGAGGAGGATAATGGCAGAGGATCACAATTCTAGATATTCCGTACACCCAGGTTCTACGAAAATATATCACGACCTCAAGGAAGTTTATTGGTGAAATAGTATGAACAGGGGTGTGGCGGACTTTGTTGCTAAAAGTCCGAACTGTCCGCAAGTGAAGGCCGAACATCAAAGGCCCGGTTGGTTGGCGCATCTTATAGAAATATCGATATGGAAGTGGGAGATGATCAATATGGATTTTGTGGTACCCCACACTCCGCGCAAGTTTGACTCAATTTGTGTAATAGTGGATCGGCTCACGAAGTCAGCACATTTCTTGTCTGTCAAGTCCACGGACATTGCAGAAGAATATGCTCAGTTGTATATCAAGGAAATAGTCAGGCTCCATGGCACAGTAGTTTCCGTTATCTCGGATCGAGGGGCCCAATTCACAGCTAACGTTTGGAAGAAATTTCAGCAAGGTTTGGGGATGCAGGTAAATCTCAGCACAACCTTCCACCCGCAGACTGACGGACAAGCAGAGCGGACTATCCAGACGCTTGAGGAAATGTTACGAGCTTGTGTGCTTGATTTTAAAGGTAGCTAGGATGATCATTTGCCACTTATAGAATTTTCTTACAACAACAGCTTCCATGCCAGTAATTCATATGGCACCATTTGAGGCTTTGTACGGTAGGAGATGTAGGTCACTGATTGGGTGGTTCGAGGTTGGAGAGGCCAAACTATTGGGACTGGATCTCGTGCATCAGGCTATGGAGAAAGTTAGAATCATAAAGGAGCGGTTAAAAACTGCTCAGAGACGTCAGAAATCCTATTCGGACGTTCGTCGTAAGGATTTGGAGTTCCAAGAAGATGATTGGGTGTTCTTGAAGGTATCTCCCATGAAAGGGGATCATGCGGTTTGGAAAGAAAGGGAAGTTCATTCAGTGGTATGTCGGGCCGTATAGAATCACTCAAAGGGTAGGACATGTGGCGTATAGGCTGGAGTTGCCCCTTGAAATGTCATTGGTGCACCAGGTATTTCATGTGTCCATGTTAAAGAAAGTGATAGGAGACCCGTCTGCCATCGTGCCGGTTGAGACCGTTGATGTTAACAAAGAGTTGTCTTACGAGGAAGTTCCCGTTGCCATCCTTGATAGGCAAGTCCGTAAGTTTAGAAACAAAGAAATCGCCTGGGTTAAAGTATTATGGCGGAATCAACAAGTCGAGGAGGCTACTTAGGAAACAGAAAATGAAATTAAAAAGAAGTACCCTCATTTGTTTGAATAAGTCAGGTAATCGTTAAGGAATTCGTCATCTGTAAACAATTGCATTTCTTGTCGTATTGTGTAGAGTCGCCCCCCTTCCCTAATAATTCGTTCTCTTATAACTCCTTAATTTGTGTTGTATTTATATGGTATTGTGTTGACTGATTATGTGAAGTTCGTTGAAATGTGTTTCGGGGGCTCTCTGGCAGGTGGATAAGCCTAATTACAAAGGAAACTCTGGCAAAATTATTAGAAAAATTAGGAGTTAGATAGATTTAGGGGTTGGAATATAGTAGTTTCAAACTCAAGTAATTCCCCGATCCTCATTCGAGGACGAATGATCTTAAGTGGGGGAGGATGTAAGGACCCGTAGAATCCTTAACCCAAAAATGATGCCCAGTTAGATCTCCATGTTGAAATGGCCCTAAACATTCTTAGGTTCGGACCTCTTAGGAATGAAAAGTACCCCCAGACTTAGAGGAAGGAAATTCGTGAAGGGATGCGCATCTACGGTCCACTATGCGATCGCATATCAGGTATGCGGAGCGCATAGTTGTCGCATAGTTGGACAGTTTGCTGTCCATTTTGAGGGCAACTATGCGGCCCAAAATGCGATCGCATTTTGCGTATGCTGGCCGCATAGTTTGTCGCATATTTGCACTTGAGTTTTGCGGTGCACTATGCGACCACATAACAGGTATGCATATCGTATAGTTTCCGCATACCTGGGAAGTTTCCTTCCCTTTTTGCCCAGCCGAAGGCCAACTATGCGACAGGTTTGCGTACCGCATAACCGAAATGCGATCGCATTTCGGACTGCTAGATTTATATAACACCCATCCCCCATCTTTTAGCCATTTTTCTATTAATTTAGAGTGAGAAGAGAGTGGGTATTAGAGAAAGAAGGTCCCAAACCCCCTCCAATTGATCCTCCATC
>ML270804.1:0-37581 GCA_005239495.1 Nicotiana undulata | reverse complement strand
CCCCCCCCCCCAACCTTAATTTCCAGATTTTAGTTAAAACGGACAAGGCATAGGTTGGTTCATGGGAATGGGGATAGAAGCCTTACATGCATATAATCAGGTAATCCTAAACTAGTTAGGGGAAATAGGTTAGAGTAATCTTTCACTAAAAAGGGACATGCAATCTTAATGAACACCTAATGTTTGATACAATGCTCAAATGAGCTCAAGCCTTGATCATTATTTCTAATTTTGGGTTCGATTGTGCTACATTGTGAATTACATTGAAGGTGCTAAAGGATCTGGTGAATTGTGGTAGGGAATTAAGGAAAACCCCAAATTGAGGTATGTATGGCCAACTCTAATCTTCATAGGATGAACTTAATTGTGTTCAATTTCCGGGTATGAGTCTCTTGTTTGATTCTCTAAGAATTTATGTGTTCTATGTGTCAAGTTGGGAAATTCATGCTTCCATATTGTTCTAAGTTGCTACCATGTCACTATGTTATTTGAAAGTATGAATTTCGATTACTATGCTATTTATTTTACTATGTGTACGACTCCTCTTATGTGATGTTTTGGGTTGATGTGAAAGATGAATATATGATATGGTTGAAGAGAGGAAGGTAACCTAAAAGATTGAAATGATATGAAATGTGAATTAAAAGATTGAAAATGATAGGGTTGTGTCCTAGAGTGAGATGTCTTAGCCGATCGGGCCGAGATCGGACTCCATGCCATACACATGGAGGTATTCGCATCGAAATATGATATTGGTTATTACCTCACTGTTTCAGTTGAGATGGCTTAGCCGGTCAGGCCGAGATAAGACTCCGTGTGAAAATGACACGATGGTATTATGAATTATGATGCTGGTGATGTCTCACTTAGGATGTCTTAGCCGGTCGGGCCGAGACTGGACTCCATGTGAGAATGACATGGTGGTATATTAAAACTGCGACACTTGGCTTTGAAAGACTATTAACCATAAGATGGCAAAACGGGACAAGAAAACATGGTGACTTTTATTTGTGCTTTTCCCCTACTTCGATGAATTGTTATATGAAGTTTCTATTTGTATCATTGCCTGTTTGATGTTTATTCTATATATAGTAGAGTTTGTTCATATATACTATTACTATTCAATGATACTAACGTCCCTTTTACCGGGGGCGATAAATCTTCATATGGATGTAGGTGGCTCACTAGTTGGCAGCGCCGATCGTCGATAGTGGTGCCCTCTCTTACTCCTTTCAGCAGTTCTGGTGAGCCCCATTTCCTCCCGGGGTCGTGTGTAGTTATATGTTGCTCTCTTTTGTACATGTTCCATTTTGAGGTAGAGCTGGGGTCTTGTCGCCGGCAGGTCTATGTTCATCTTCTGTACTTATAGAGGCTCCGTAAACACTTATGTGGGTTGTGTATATTTTGGGTAGTTGTTGGATTAACTCGTAACTGTGATCCCATTTCATAAATATTGTTATTAGTATGTCGGTTTTGGAAGATCTAATGTTGATAGCGGTGTAAAAAGGAAACATGAACTTAATGTTATAAATGTATGTTTTTGACTTATCTCCTACTAATTCAGTAAATAATGTGTGTTATAAACTCGGGGAGTAAACGAGTCGGTTAGGATGGGCTAAACAGGCTTCTTGATTGGGTTCACTCGGTTAAGCGCCGGTCTCATCCCCTGGGGTTGGGGAATGATATTTTGTGAAGAAAAATGATGGTTTCTATGGTGTGTGTATTGATTATCGGCAGCTGAACAAGGTTACAATAAAGAACAGGTATCCTTATACCTCGCATTGATGATCTATTTGACCAGTTACAGGGTTCCAGGGTATTTTCCTAGATTGACTTGAGATCTGGCTATCATCAGTTGAAGATTCGGGAGCCGGATATCCGGAAGACTGCCTTCAAGACCAGATATGGCCACTATGAGTTTCTTGTCATGTCATTTTGAGCTGACCAATGCCCCAGTAGCCTTTATGAATTTGATGCACAGTGTGTTCCGGCCTTATCTTGATTCCTTCGTCATCGTGTTTATTGATAACATCTTTGTGTATTATCGATCCCAGGAGGATCATGAGCAGCATTTGAGGACTGTACTTCTGACTTTGACGGAGAAGAAATTATATGCAAAATTTTCTATGTGTGAATTTTGGCTTGATTCAGTGGCATTCTTAGGCCACGTTGTGTCTTGTGATGGGATCAAGGTAGATCTGAAGAAGGTGGAGGCGGTGCAGAGTTGGCCTAGACCGTCAACGGCTACTGAGATCCGCAGCTTCCTTGGTTTGGAAGGGTACTATCGCCGCTTTGTAGATGGATTTTCATCTATTGCAGCACCTATGACCAGACTGACCCAGAAGGGTGCTCCGTTCAAGTGGACTAAGGAGTGTGAGGAGAGCTTTCAGAAGCTCAAGATAGCCCTGACTACAACCACAGTGTTGGTATTGCCTACGGGTTCAGGGTCATATACAGTCTATTGTGATGCCTCGAGGATTATCCTTGGAGCGGTATTGATGTAGGACGGTAGGGTGATTGCCTACGCGTCCAGACAGTTGAAAGTGTATGATAAGAACTATACAATCCATGATTTCAAGTTGGTAGCTATTGTTCACGCCCTAAAGATCTGGCGTCATTATTTATACGGTGTTCACTGTGAGATTTTCACGGATCACCAGAGTTTGCGGCACTTGTTCAAGAAGAAGGACCTTAATTTGTGCCAGCAAAGGTGGTTGGAGTTACTAAAAGACTTGGACAGCACTATATTATACAACCCGGAGAAGGCCAATGTGGTGGCCGACACCTTGAGTCGCTGGGCAGAGAGTTTGGGGAGTTTTGCATATCTTCCAGTAGTTGAGAGGCCTTTAGCTTTGGATTTTCAGTCCTTAGTCATTCAGTTTGTGAGGTTGAATCTTTCAGAGCCTTGGAGGATGTTAGCTTGTGGGGTTGCTCGATCTTCTCTATATGACTGCGTCAGAGAGCGCCAGTATGATGATCCCCACCTTCTGGTCGCGTCAGGACGGTGTTCGGCGAGGTGATGCTAGATATGTTACTATAGGAGATGATGGAGTGATGAGGATGCAGGGTCGTATCTTTGTGCTAAATGTCGATGGGCTTCGGGAGCTGATTCTTGAGGAGGCTCATAGATCACGGTACTCCATTAACCCAGGTGCCGCAGAGATGTACCAGGACCTAAGACAACACTATTGGTGGAGAAGGATGAAAAAAGACATAGTTGGGTTTGTGGCCAAGTGTCTCAATTGTCAGCAAGTTAAATATGAGCATCAGAGACCAGGAGGGTTACTTCAGCAGATTGAGCTTCCAGAGTGGAAGTGGGAGCGGATCACCATGGATTTTGTGGTTGGACTCCCTCGAACTTTGAGAAAGTTCTATGCTATTTGGGTGATCGTGGACCGGCTGACCAAGTCAGCCCATTTCATTCAGTGTTGACTACATATTCCTCAAAGAGATTGGCTGAGATTTATTTCAAAGAGATTGTCCGTCTCCACGGTATTCCAGTATCTATCATTTCAGACAGAGGTAAACATTTCACTTCACGCTTTTAGAGAGTCGTTCAGCAGGAGTTGGGCACCAGGGAATATTTGAGTACAACCTTTCACCCTCAGACGGACGGGCAGTCCGAGCGCACGATTCAGATCCTTAAGGCTATGATCTGTGCCTGTGTGATGGATTTTGGAGGGTCATGGGACCAATACTTTCCACTTGCAGAGTTTGCTTATAATAACAGCTACCATTCCAGCATTCAGATGGTGCCGTATGAGGCTTTGTATGGTAGACGGTACCGGTATCCAGTGGGATGGTTCGAGTCGGGCGAGGCCCGATTCTTGGGTACATATTTGGTCCAGGATGCCCTGGACAAGGTGATTCAGGAGAGACTTTGCACAGCTCAGTCTAGGCAGAAGAGTTATGCAGATCGGAAGAATGGTTATTTTGCCTTTATGGCTGGTGATTGGGTTTTGCTTCGGGTATCGCCTATGAAGGGTGTCATGAGGTTCGGGAAGAAGGGTAAGCTGAGTCTGAGGTTCATCAGTGCTTTTGAGATATTGCGGCGTGTTGGGTAGGTTGCTTATGATCTTGCCTTGCTTCCCAGCCTAGTAGGAGTTCATCCGGTATTCCACGTCTCTATGCTCCGGAAGTATCACGGTGATCCGGCTCATGTTTTGGATTTCAGTTCAGTCCAGTTGGACAAGGATTTATCATATGTTGAGGAGCCAGTAGCTATATTGTATAGACAGGTCAAAAAGCTCAAGTTGAAGAATATTGCATTAGTAAAGGTTTAGTGGAGGGGTCACCCGGTCGAGGAGGCGACTTGGGAGACCAAGGACGATATGCGCAGCCAGTACCCTCATCTTTTCACAGCTTCAGGTATATCTTTATACTAGTTCGAGGACGAACGATTTTCTTAAGAGGGGGAGAATGTAACGACCCGGTTGGTCGTTTTGAGAATTAGAGCCCCGATCCCTAAATAACTGTCTTCCCTACGTTTTGTTTCTGCGTATGGGACTCGCCGGAGTGTTTAGTTGTGGAATTCAGAGAGTTTTGGGACCCAAAGTCCCTAGATATAAGTTTAAGTTTTAGAAATCGGACCGTAGTTGGAACTGTGTGAAGAAGGATCCGGAATAGAATTCTTTTGATTCTGTAAGCTCCATTGAGTGATTTTGGGGTTAGGAGCGCGTCCGGAATGTGTTTTCGAGATCTATAGTAGATTTAGGCTCGATTGATGAAAGTTAGAATTTCGGTGTTTTTGAACGATAGGTGAAATTTTGATAGCAGGCTCGGAATGGGATTCCGGAAGTGGTTGTAGGTCTGTGGTGTCATTTATGACCTTTTTGTAAAATATGTGGTCATTCGGACTAGTTTTGAAATGTTTCGGCATCAGTTGTAGATATTGGAAAAATATATATATTCTTAGGCTTGAATCCATGTCTAATTCATGATTTTTGTGTTATGTGATGTGTTTTGAAAACTCGAGTATGTTCGGATGAGGTATTACGACTGATTGGTAGGTTTGATTGAGGTCCTAGGGGCCTCGGGTGTGTTACAGATGCTCCACGGGAAGGTTTTTGACTTGAGCACCAGCTGAAGTTTTGCTGGTTCTGGTGTTTCGCACCTGCGGAAGGGGAGCCGCATGTGCGGACACGCCAGTGCGGTAGGGGTCTCACAGATGCGGTTTTGGGCAAGACCAGTCGGGCTCGCAGATGCGGTTAGGGGACCGCAGATGCGGCCCAGCTACCGCTAATGCGGCCCCAGTCCAATTAATGAGTTTCCGCACCTGCGATGCCATTTCCGCAGGTGCGGGACCGCAAGTGCGGCCCAATTGACCGCAGAAGCGTAATCGTTGGGCAGATAATACCAAATTCGAGGGTTTGAATTTCATTACTTCTAAAAAATTAATTGGAGCTCGAGAATAGGCGATTTTGGGTGGATTTTGAAGAGAAGATCAATAGGTAACGATTCCTTATCATATTTCACTTGTATTTCATTAATCTAAATCAAATTCTTCAATCTTACCAAGGAATTTGAGGGGAAAATTAGCAAAATGGGAGAAAAGTTCCCCAATCAAAAATTTGAGAATTTTATGGGATTTTGACGTCTGATTTTGATGATTCTTGTTCGAGTGTGTTCGTGAGTGAATCGGTGTTCTAAATTGGTAACTTTTACCCGGTTCTGAGACGTGGGCCCAGGGGACTTCTTGGGCGATTTTCCTAATTTCGCGTTCTTTTGGAACCTCTATGTATTAAAAATCAGATTGCGTTCTTTTGGTATTTTTAGCATATATTGAGTTCTAAAGCTCCGATTGAGGTGATATTTGTGGCGTTCTTCTCGTCTTTTCACGGTGGTCAGTGTCTAACCTCAATTTTTTAATTTTAACATGTACACTAGTTCATTTGTGAATTAATCCATGTTTTGATTAGAACAAAATTGGGGGTTTTGTCTAAATTTTTCTAAAGTGAATAATTGGGTTATGAACATCGATTCGGAGTCGGATGGTTGGAATCATATTCACATGGGTTTCTAAAGTGAATAATTTATTAATTTTGTCTTATTCTGAGGTGGGGGCCTGGGTTGACCTTTTGGTTGACTTTGAGTATTGATTAAAGGTTCTATCTTTACGCTTGGGTTTGTTTCCTATGACATTATTTGATGTTTTGAGTTTCTTTGGGCTTGATTCGTGCCGTTCGGAGGTACATTTGTGAAGGATAGATTTTTTAAGCACTGTTTCGCTTGCTCGGCATTTTATTTGACTTGTTCGAGGCAAGTAACATATCTAAACTTTGATTTGCGGGTAATTAACCCTAGAACTATGTTATATGAGATGTGTTGAGATGACACACGTTCTAGGTGATGGGCTTGTGTGCGTGCACTAGAATATTCATGATTTGAGGTGGCTTTTAGACTATAATGGAATTTGTTTGCTATCACACCTTGTTATACCTGTGTATTCTAAACTTGTATGATTGTTTGAGTTCTGATTCATGTTAGAAATCAAATATAGGCTATGTGCTATTTGTTTGAGACATGATAGGGCTATTCTTGTTGGTTATGAGCTATTTTCTTTAATTGTACAAATACTCCTAGTCATGAAGCTATAACTGTATATATGATATCTCTGTCTCAGTACTTTCTTATTTGATTCCTCACATGTTGTTGATGCCTCATATGTATAACACTGTTGAATTGAGTACTATGAGATGTGGTTAACTGAGACTTGAGCGGCTGATGACTGATCTTGGGCCATAATTCCGATTTGGTATTGATTTTGAGGTGATGTGTACGCCACACTCATATTGAGCTAAGTGTTACTGATTTGGACAGATGTGTGCACCAGGTCCCATTATTGGGCTATGTGATTATGATTAGCACTTGGGCAGGATCCGCCCCTCCAGAGTCTGACTTGCCAGTGTTGGGCGCATACACAGTGATTTATGTATGTGCTTTGGTGAGGGGCATTTATGCTAGGCACACCGTACAATGCTAAATGTTGGCATGTTTGATGGTGGGGGCCTTATGCCAGGCATAATTGTCGCGCCCATTTTTCTCTTGAAAGCGGGTTTCGACGTGTGACAACTCTTTTAAATGGGTATTAAAAGAGAAGAGTCGCCACCTAACGATTTTAAGGTGCATTAGGGCACCTATATGCAAATAACTCTGTTTGACTAGTCAACACCACTAAAGCTCGGGTAAGGGCTCAAATTACCTCAAAGAAAAGGTGTTAGGCACTCTTCGAGGCCATAACTGTGGGTCCCAACCGAAATTTGTACTACGTGTATTAGATAATTAAGCTAGGTGATCAAATAAGCCAGGAAAGATGTAGAAGTGGATAATTCTATTGTAACACAAGAAATAACTATATGACTAATTGATAAAAATAATCACAAGGAGTACAATTGTGTTGATCTATGATAAAGTGTGAGAACAAGTATATAAAAGATAGGGGGTCCTATGTTTTTTAGCCTAAAGGATCACCCCGTGCAACATAAATAATACTACGCAACTCCCTTAGGGTAGGGGGTTGTTCATATTATTCAGCGGGCACAGACTATCATCTCCTGCTACTTGATTACTATGTTGAAGTTATTACTTAAAGATGCTCTAATTCTAAATTGTATCCTATGCGTGAACTACCCGTCCCATTATCTTGGTGAAAAAGAGCTTCACACGTGTAATAATTGTGATGACTCAGTAATCTATGTGGAACAATGAAAATGTGACAACTGGACGGGACTCTATGAAGAGGTACGAGGCAAAGAGGCACGGAATAACATACCCACGGGGTAATCAGCTACGGGAATCTCAACCTGATTGAGAAGATGAAGAGACACGGTTAGAATGAATCCAGGCAGAATAAAGGGCAAATTCGGAGATCTTCAATTAATGAGTCAGGCGTTACATAACCTTCACGCAACAGTTAAGGTTAATCATTGTAATGTTACATTAATGCCATTATTAGTCATTAATGCTCAATCACTGAAAAGGGTAGACGTTATATTAAGAAATTCCCTATATAAGGCAGTAAAATATAACTTGTAAAGACACATTGGAACTACTATTGCAATATACTTACTTTTTTCGCATCTTACTGCTTTTGAACTACAAATTTACTTGCTATTATTAGCTTATTCTTTGGTTATCAGAAACCCGTGTTCTTCTTAAAATAACTTTGGCAAAGAATCTAATTCTTTGGTTAAACAAATTTTTCCATTACCGGGAATCTGATAATCTTTGTTTACTTTCAAACTACATTGTCTTAATTATGTCAAATGCCAACGACAATAACCAACAAAGGAATGGAACTCCAGCTCCATCACCTTCAGAAACCCCACGAGCTTCAAGGGAACATTCTCCAGAAAGATCTACTACTCAAAACAACAATCACAACGGTAACGATCAAACAGGAGAACAAGATCAGGTGAAACTAATGATTATAGAATATGTAAATCAAGTCTTACAAGACTTTGTGAGGGGGTTATCGGCTGCATCACCTACACCACTTCCTAACAACACCATAACTGTTCAAAATCCTCAATCCGGATTAGCAAACTCGGGAAGTGGGGGCACTCCTAATTAATCCCTCGAAGCGAGAGCAGGTATGTCCAATAATCCAGAATTACAATCTTTATTACTAACCTTGCAGAAACAGGTGATGGAATAAAACGATCGAATCGAACAAATTCCTTGAGTACCACATGTTATCAAAGGCATTGATGTTTATAGATATTCTCAACAACCCTGGAAGCCAAGTGCAGCACCTGTGCCTATTCCCAAGAAATTCAAAATGCCTGATGTTCCCAAGTATGATGGGACAACCGATCCACGTTATCATGTAACTGCTTTTACCACCAGAGTGAAAGGTAGCGACCTGACTAAACAAGAAATTGAGTCGGTTCTAGTCAAGAAGTTTTGAGAAACACTCACCAAAGGAGCACTAACATGGTATTCTCTTCTACCTGAAAACACTATTGATTCTTTTGCTGAGCTTGCAAATTCCTTTATAAAAGCACATTCTGGTGCGCAAAAAGTCGACAAAACAATGGAGGACATATTTAAAATAAAAGAAGGTGACGCGGCGTTGTTTTGTGAATTTGTAGACAGGTTTCAACGAGAAAGAATGCTGCTACCAAGGGTACCTGAAAATTGGGCAGTCATGGCATTTGCAAGCAATTTAAATGATAAAAGCTCAGAAGCCACGAGAAGACTCAAGGAAAGCTTGAGAGAATTCCTAGCCACGACATGGAACGATGTCTATAACAGGTATAGTACCAAGCTACAAATAGAAGAAGACACCATTGCTCAATCAAAGGCTGAAGATTGAACTAGTTCTAGACACTTTGAACTAGTGAGGAGAACAGGTAAGAACAAGTACGACCCTTATATGGGACCTTAGGGACGAGAAACTTGTCCCAAGTTTGAAAACGCCCGGTCAGAATACAGACCATCAAATAGAGATACAGGCTCATCCTCATCAAGATCCAGAAAGGATCGGGATGAACGAAGCAGAGGTAATACAAGAATTGGAGAACACAACTTCAATGTAAGTACTTCTGAATTAATCACAGTACTGAGAAATATGGGCGATAAGATTCGATGGCCCAATGAAATGAGGTCGAACCCAAATAGAAGAAATCCAGACTTCTAGTGTGAATTCCATAACGATCATGGACACGGAACGTAGGATTGCAGATTTTTGCAAGGTGAGGTAGAACAATTATTAAAACAGGGCTATCTAACAGAACTGTTTAGTGAAAAAGCTAAGCAGGCATACATGAAGAACATGCAAGATCCCCCGAAACCACCATCTCCAAAGAGAATGGTGAATGTGATACATGGAGGTGAGGAGGTGACGGAGTAATCTGTAAGAGAACCACAAAATTCACAATATATCATTCGACGATGCAGATATCAACGGATTAATGCTTCCACACAACGACATACTGGTAATATCCCTACTTATACATGACACTAACGTAAAAAGAGTGTTGATTGATCCAGGTAGCTCAGTCAACATCATTTTGTCGAGAGTTGTGGAAGAAATTCTAATGGAGGATGAAGTAATCCAAAAATCACGAGCTGTATCCGGGTTTGACAACTCTACGGTCATAACAAAAGGGGAAATTGAGCTTAGCACCTATGCAGAGGGATATTCAAAAATACTAGATTTCAAGTCATCGATACTGACATGGCCTATAACGTAATCATGGGGAGACCATGGATCCATGACATTAAAGTTGTTCCATCTACCTTACATAAGGTAATTAAATTCCCTTCTGAATTGGGAATTCAACATATTCGAGGCGATCAGCAAACCTCAAGGAATATAAATTCCGTAGAATACTCTAACAAAAATGAAGTAGCATAGAAATCAAAAGACGAAAGATTCGTTCAAACAGGTACGGAAATAACTGTTGTTCAAACAGGTACGGAAATAACTGTTAATCAGACACATACAGGAGAAACTGTTGTTCAAATAGGTGCAGAAGAAGATAACCACGAGAAGGTGAACCAAGTTACCTCGGAAGAAGTATCAAAACATACGGACATGGATTCTAGACATAATGTCATTCAGGAACAAGAAGAAGACGAGCATATCAAAATGACTACGGAGGAGCTCGAACCTGTTCCACTATTTGAGCAGAAGCCCGAACAAAAAGTCAACATAGGCACGAGGCTAAGCCCCAACAGAAGAGGTAAATTAATTGAATATTTAAAGGCTAATGCAGATTTCTTTGTTTGGTCCTATTCAGACATGACAGGTATTCCTCCGGAAGTGATGACTCATAAACTAAATGAAAATCCATCCTTCGTGCCTATCAAGCAAAAGAAAAGAAAGCAAGGACCATTCAAGAACCAAGTGATCGATGAAGAGGTACATAAACTCTTGAAAATTTGTTCGATACGTGAGGTAAAATATCCTAATTGGTTAGAAATACCGTAGTTGTGCCCAAAAAGAATGGTAAATGAAGGGTATGCGTAAACTACACTAATTTAAATAAAGCATGCCCTAAAGACTCATTTCCATCACCTCACATAGATCAAATGATTGATGTCACTGCATGTCATGAATTATTAAGCTTTCTAGATGCGTACTTTGGTTATAATCAGATTAAAATGGATCCCTCATACGAGGAAAAAACTTTCTTTATTACAAACAGGGGGACTTATTGTCACAAGGTCATGCCTTTTGCCTGAAAAATGTTGGATCCACGTATCAAAGGCTTGTGAGCAAGATGTTCCAAGAACATCTAGGGAAAAGGATGGAGGTATACATTGATGACATGCTGGTAAAATCAACACAAGCAAAAGATCACTTCCAACAAATACCTTCGAAATCCTGCGCAGGTATAACATGAAACTAAAGCATATAAGGCATTACGAGAAAGCATACAAGGCAGGATGTGAGCCTAACTACCCGGACAAAACAATAATAGCCGCTACGTACGGACTCTCGTCACTTGGCGCGTACGTAGCCCCCAAACAATTACACATAGCATATACATCACCTATGGGGACAATCCCCTATTACAAGGTTAGAAAGGAGACTCACCTCGTGTCGAATCTACTCCTCGGACCACAATTGCGCCCGAAACTCCGAACTCTGCACCCGAGGACTCGCAACTAGCCAAAAGGTATACAATAATATCAATGCATGCACAATGCGGGAAGTTATCTTAGTTATTCACTAAAATTGCTATTCTTGAAGAATTCCCAAATCCCAACCCCGGTCCCGCATGATCAAATTCCGAAAATTCGCGAAGGGATCACTCACCCATAGCCTAAGGATCATTAAGGTGTGATTTCTACTTGAATTCATGGCCTAAAATGGAAAAATCACAAAATCCTCAAGAACCCTAAAATTACTACCTAATTCTATGATTTTAGATAATTTAGTAGTGAATTAAACTAGGAATTAATGTTTGAAACTACTAAAACTATAGAATTTACTTACCTCAATAACACTAGTGGAAGGTTCCTTGAAGAGCTCTCTAAAAGCTTGAGGAGGGAGATGAAAAATGGAGGAAATATGCTAAGTCCCGTATTTAATAAAACTGCCCAGGGATTCCTTAACTGCGATCGCCACAAGGGGCATGCGATCGCGAAGGCCAACTGGCCAGACCTCTGCGATCGCGAAGGCCAACTTGCCAGACCTCTGCAATCGCGGCAGAGGTCCTGCGATCGCGAAGAGTAACTGTGCCCGGCCCTGGCTTGGCACTATGCGATCGCGACCATGGGGCGGCGATCGTGAAGGCATAGAGTACGGCCTTCCGCGATCGCGAAGAGGAAGCTGCGATCGCGAAGAAGAATCAGCAGCCCAGCACAAATCCTTCTCTACGATTGCGACCCACCTTCTGCCATTGCAGAGAAGGAAACCAGACAACAAAAATCTGGTTTTTCCAACTTAGCTCCCGGGGATCCAAAACTCATCCGAGCCCCTCGGGACCCTGTCCAAAAGCACCGACAAGTTTGTATTCGTGATACGGACTCGCTCGAACTCTCAGAACATGAAAAACAACAACGAAACTCAGAATTCAACCCCAAAACCAAATTGAATCAAAACTTAAGAACTTGAAATTCTAGAATTAACTTCAATGCACCGTACCGGCCTATACTACTCGGAATGATTTCAAATCTTGCAGACAAGTCATGAATGACATAACGGAACTATCCCCGGTCACAAAATTTCATTGGGACCTCGGGAACATAAGATCACATTCCAAACCAAATTTCAAATTCTATGAGATTTCTCAAAATTTCATTAACTCTAAATTTCCCATTTGGATCTGAAACCCGTCAAATCAAGTCCGTTTCTTACCAAATTTCACAGATAACTTAAATAACACATATTGAACATGTTCCGGGCTCCGAAACCACAATACGGGCCCAGCAGCACATGTTTCACATCAAGGTTCATTTACATAAGCCTTTATTATTTTCAAAAAATAATTTCCTTTAAGAATTCATTTCTCGGACTTGGGTCCTCGGAATTCGATTCCGGGCATACGCCCAAGTCCCATATTTTCCTATGGACCTTCCGGGACCGTCAGATCATGGGCCCGGGTCCGTTTACCAAAAATGTTAACCAAAGTCAACTTGATTCAATTAATTATCATAAATTCCACTCTTTATCAAGTTTTTCACATAAAGGCTTCTCGGCAATGCGCCCGGGCTGCCCACGCATATCGAGGTGAGATTAACGGAGGCTTTCGGGGCCTCGGATCATGATCATAATTAATTTACATAAGATGACCTTTTGGGTCATCACAATCTCCCCCTCTAAAATAAACGTTCGTCCTCGAACGGACGTAGAATCGTACCTGAAGTGCTGAATAGCGGTGGATACCTGCTCCGCATGTCCTCCTCGGATTCCCATGTTGCCTCATCGATTGGTTGGCCCCTCCACTGGACCTTTACGTCAGAAATTCTCTTAGACCTCAACTGGCGATCCTACCTATCAATAATAGCAACTGGCTCCTCCTCGAAGCCCAACTTCTCATCTAACTGAATAGTGCTGAAATCAATCACGTGAGAGAAATCGGCATGATATCTCCGGAGCATGGATACATGAAATACCGGATGGACTCGTGATAAGGCGGGAGGTAAAGAGAGCTCACAAGAAACCTCTCTGACTCGCCTCAACACCTCAAAAGGGCCTATAAATTTGGGGCTTAGCTTGCCCTTCTTCCCGAATCTCATAATGCCCTTCATCGGCGAAACCTTCAACATAACCTTATCTCCCTCCATAAATGCTACATCACGCGCCCGCTGATCTGCGTAACTCTTCTTACTGGACTGAGCTGTGCGAAGTCTCTCTCGAATAATCTTCACCCTATCAAAAGAATCTCTCACCAGATCTGTGCCATATAACTTGGACTCGCCAGGCTCAAACCACCCGATAGGAGAACGACATCGCCGACCATATAAAGCCTCGAATGGAGCCATCTCGATGCTTGACTGATAACTGTTATTGTATGCAAACTCCGCCAAAGGCAAGAACTGGTCCCACTGACCGCAAAAATCAATCACACAAGCCCGGAGCATATCCTCCAAAATCTGAATTGTACGCTCTGTCTGACCATCCGTCTGAGGGTGAAATGCTGAGCTGAGATCTATCTGAGTGCCCATCTCACTGTGCAATGCTCTCCAGAAGTGCGAGATGAACTGAGAACCTCGATTTGATATGATGGACACCGGCACACCGTGCAAGTAGACTATCTCCCGAATATAAATCTGGGCCAGCCTCTCTATGGTATAAGTATTAGCCACAGGAATGAAATGCGTCGATTTTGTCAATCTATCCACAATGACCCAAACCGCGTCAACCTTCTGCAACGTTCGAGGCAACCTAACGACAAAGTCCATGGTGATGCGCTACCATTTCCACTAAGGAATGGGCATCTGCTGAAACAAGCCTCCTGGCCTCTGGTGCTCGTACTTGACCTGCTGACAATTGAGACACCTAGCCACATACTGTACTATATCTTTCTTCATCCGCCTCCACCAGTAGTGCTGCTTCAAATCACGGTACATCTTCGTCGCACCCGGATGAACAGAATACCGGGAACTGTGGGCATCTTCAAGAATTCTTTTCCTCAGGCCATCAATATTAGGAACACATAAATGACCCTGGAGCCTCAAAACACCATCCTCGCCCAAAGTAACCTCCTTGTTTCTGCCCTGGACCACCGTATCCCGAAGCTCTGCAAGGCATGGATCATCAAACTATCGATCCTTAATCTCCCCCAACAATGAAGACTGAGCAACTACATGAGCCAAAACACGACGAGGCTCCGAAAGGTCCAATCTCACAAGGCGATTGGCCAAGGACTGAAGGTCCAAGGCTAAAGGTCTCTCCTCCGCTGCAATGTAGGCCAAGCTACCCATACTCGCTTCCCTCTTGCTCAAAGCATCTGCTACTACATTCGCCTTGCCCGGGTGATACAAAATAGTGAGATCATAATCTTTTAACAACTCAATCCATCTTCGCTGCCTCAAATTAAGGTCCCTCTGCTTGAATAAGTGCTGCAAACTGCGGTGATCAGTGTAGACCTCACATGACACACCATACAAATAGTGCCGCCAAATCTTCAAAGCATGAACAATCGCCTCCAACTCTAAGTCGTGCACAGAATAATTCTTTTCATGAACCTTTAGCTGGCACGAAGCATAAGCAATAACCCTGCCATCCTGCATCAACACACATCCCAACCTGACGCGTGAAGCGTCGCAATACACAGTATACATCCCAGAATCGGACGACAATGACAAAACTGGTGCTGAGGTCAAAGCTGACTTGAGCTTCTGAAAGCTCACCTCACACTCGTCGGACCACCAAAACGGGGCATTTTACTAAGTCAATCTCGTCAATGGAGCTGCAATAGAAGAGAACCCTTCCACGAATCGGCGATAATAGCCTGCTAGGCCCAAGAAACTCTTGATCTCTGTAGCTGAAGTAGGACGCGGCCAACTCTGAACCGCCTCAATCTCCTGAGGATCAACCTTGATACCTTCTCCGAATACCACGTGCCCCAAAAATGCCACAAACTCTAACCAGAACTCGCACTTGGAGAACTTAGAATACAGCTTCTGTTCCCGCAAGGTCTGGAGCACAACTCTCAAATGCTGCTCATGCTCACCCAGGCTCCGCGAAAAAATCAAGATGTCATCAATGAAGACGATGACGAAGGAATCAATATATGGCCGGAATACCCTATTCATCAAGTCCATGAATGCTGATGGGGCATTAGTTAAACCAAAGGACATCACAAGGAACTCAGAATGTCCATATCTAGTACGAAATGCAGTCTTCGGAACATCTGAAGCCCGAATATTCAATTTATGATAACCTGATCTCAAATCAACCTTGGAAAACACACGAGCACCCTGCAACTGGTCTAATAAATCATCGATGCGCGACAGAGGATACTTATTCTTAATAGTGACCTTATTCAGCTGGCGGTAATCAATGCACATCCGCATAGACCCATCCTTCTTCTTCACAAATAGGACTGGAGCATCCCATGTCGACACACTCGACCTGATGAACCCCTTTGCCAATAACTCCTCAAGTTGCTCCTTTAACCCTCTCAGCTCCTTAGGATCCATACGATACGGGGGAATGGAAATAGGCTGAGTATATGGAGCTAAATCAATACACAAATCAATATCTCGATCTGGAGGCATGCCTGAAAGATGTGAAGGAAATATGTCTGAAAACGCTCGCACCACCGACATTGAATCAATGGTCGAAGACTTGGCGGTGGTGTCCCACACATAAGCAAGGTAAGCCAAACAACCCTTCTCTACCATATGCTGAGCCTTCATGAAGGAAATGACCCGGCTGGAGGCACTAACTGAAGAACCTCTCCACTCCAGCCTAGGCGACTCAGGCATGGCTAAAGTGACTGTATTGGCATGGAAATCTAACACAACATGATAAGGAGATAGTCAATCCACGCCTAGGATAACCTCAAAATCAATCATATCCAGTAATAAAAGATCTGCTCTGGTATCGAAACCGCAAAAAGTGATCACACAAGACCGACAGACTCGGTCTACCACCACAGAATCGCCCACAGGAGCGGACACATATATAAGAGAACCCAAGGACTCACGAGGGACATCCAGAAAACGAGCAAATAGTATTGAAACATATGAATACGTGGATCCTGGATCACATAGTACTGAAGCCTCCCTACCACATACTGAGATAATACCTATGATTACAGCGTCTGAGGCCACTGCATCTGATCTGGCCGAAATGGCATAAAATTTGGTTGAGGCTCTTGAAGACTGCCTAGAGTGAACAGGAACTAACTGACCTCCTCCTGACTGGCCTCCCCCTCTAGGACGACCCATGCCGACCTGTTCTCCACCTCGAGGTGGCCGGACTGCTAGTGCTGAACTCCTAGGCTGATAACTCTGCTACACTGCCTTGCCCCGATACCTGGGACAATTCCTCCACGTATGACCCGGCTCCCCACACTCGAAACAACCTCCTGGTGCTACAGCCCGTTGTCCGAAAGAGGAAGAACCCTGAATAGTCGGAGGGCGGTGTGAACCCTCTTTTAAGGCACTGAAATAGGAACTAGAGAATCTCTGATGACTGGAATAACTGCTGGGTGCACCCTGGATGGCTGGAAGACGATGGGAATGCTCTGGCATAGCGCCGAACTGAGGCCTCACTGAACCACCTAGAGGGGGTAGTGGGGGTGCTGAATATGAAGGTATGCTGGGTTGACCAGCCCCGAACTAACCCTTGTTCCTAGATCAAACATCCCTGAACTCTCCTGAGAACCTGACCCACTTGTCCCGCTGACCCTGCTCCCTGCTCCTCAATCGATACCCCTAAATCCGTTGAGCTATCTCAACTACAAGCTGGTAGGGGGTAACCATCTCCACCTCTCGGGCCATAGAGGCCCTAATACCTGGATGCATGCCGGCCACGAACTGCCGCACCCTCTCGGCATCAGTAGGAAATATCATAAGGGCATGGCGAGATAACTCGGAAAATCTACCCTTATAATCAGTCACTGACATCTGCCCTTGCACTAGTCGCTCAAACTGACCCCGTAGCTCCTCCCTCTCAGAAGGTGGAATGTATCTATCCAGAAATAGCTGAATGAACTGATCCCAAGTTATAGGAGGAAACTCTGCTGGTTTGCTGAGAATATATGACTGCCACCACCTACGAGCTTTGTTGGTCACCCTCTGCAAATTGCCTGGGCTCTCGGGCTGCTACTACGGGCTGAACTCCTCCCACGGGCAGTGTGCCCGAGGTATGACGTGTTGCTACTTCCTGACCTGTGGCCTGAGCGATAGGGGTCTGGACTCCCCCTCCCGCCTGAGAAGTAGCAAGGCCCGCTGGAAATAAACCAGCCTGAGACATAGTGTCCACGAATCTCAGCATACGGCCCATAACCTCCTAGAAGCCTGGCCCCGTCATGAAATCCATTGGAGCAGGTGCTACTAGAGGCACCTCATCCTGCTCCTCCATAATAGGGTCCTCTGGTGTAGCTCTGGGACGCCCTCATCCCTTGCCTCGAACAGGTGCTCTACCCCTGCCTCTACCCCGACCTCGGGCGGCGGGGGCAGCGGCATCTCCAGGGCCAGAAACATCGGATGCACGCGACCTCACCATCTGTGAGAGAATAGAAGAATAAGTTTGAGTCCACCATAGATTGAACGACAGGATATGAATAAAGGGATGTTTCCTAACACCCCATAGCCTTCTGAAGATAAGTACAGATGTCTCCGTACCGATCCGCAAGACTCTACTGGGCCTGCCCATGACTCGTGAGACTTACGTGAACCTAGTGCTCTAATACCACGTTGTCACAACCCAAAATCCTAATCCAGGTCGTGATGGCGCCCAACGACGGTGTTAGGCAAGCCAATATGAATTACACTAAGTGTTTCCCTTCCCATTTGATTAAACAAGTCAATAATTACCAATTTTAAACAATTAAACATGATGATAGCTTGACATGGAAATAAAGTATAACACTACATGGCAAAAATAAGGCATACGTATGTCTATACAACCCAAAACCCAAAATATACACTACGCGTGCGCCAGGAACTAGTGTCACGAGTGCCATGGGCATACTAACGGAATATACAAAGGAAAGTAATATATATACAAATCCACAGTCTGGATGAAATAGACGGGGAAAATAAGAAAAGTAACTGAAAACTCCATGGTGCTGATGGGAATCGCCAGAGGAAGCAGCTCACCGTGAAGTCAAATCCACAAGCTCAGGATCTATCTCCGGTACAATAACCAGAGGCACCGACCTCAGTACCTGTACAGTTAAGTACATAAGTGCAGTATGAGTACATATTAAATAAATATGTACCCAGTGAGTATCCCGCCTAAACTCGAAGAAGTAGTGACGAGAGGTCGACTCGATACTCACTAAGGTCCAACAGTAATAACATATGATAGAATATAATGAAGTACAGTAGGCATGTTAGGAAATAAACAACAAGTACATATTAAGAGAAGAAATCCAAACAACTACTGAATTAAGAAATAATACACTTTCAAGGGTAAGACCACCGCAACGAAACAATAACCACCAAATCTTAGATCCGCCGTGGCGTACGACCCGCTCCCATAAGGTACCTTCTAAACTCGTCGTGGCATACGGCCCGATCCAATATGTGTTTCAAGCATTTCTCAACACTGTCGTGGCGTACGGCCCGATCCCATATATATCACAAATACTTCTCAACACTGTCGTGGCGCACGACCCGATCCCCGTATATATTTCAATTGCTTTTCAACTCTGCCGTGGCGCACGTCCCTATCCCATATATATACTTCAATTACTTCTTCAACTCTGTCGTGACGTACGGCCCGATCCCATATATATCACAAATACTTCTCAACACTGTCGTGGCGCACGACCCGATCCCCGTATATATTTCAATTGCTTTTCAACTCTGCCGTGGCGCACGTCCCTATCCCATATATATACTTCAATTACTTTTTAAACTTTGCCGTGGCGTACGGCCCAATCCCATATATATACTTCAATTACTTCTTCAACTCTGTCGTGACGTACGGCCCGATCCCATATATATTTATAATACTTACTTTCCATAACAAATTCCTCTCCATTCAACAATTTTCCATAAAAGCCTCAAAGGAACAATACTATACAAAACATAATATCATAGTACATATGGCGTCACAATGAATCATAAAAAGCATTACAAGGAAGCATATAAGGCATTCAAGAAAATCATATAAGGCATATAAGGCATTACGAGAAAGCATACAAGGCAGCATGTGGGCCTAACTACCCGGACAAAACAATAATAGCCGCTACATACGGACTCTCGTCACTTGGCGCGTACGTAGCCCCCAAACAATTTAACATAGCATATACATCACCTATGGGGACAATTCTCTCCTACAAGGTTAGAAAGGAGACTCACCTCGTGTCGAATCTACCCCTCGGACCACAATTGCGCCCGAAACTCCGAACTCTACACCCGAGGACTCGCAACTAGCCAAAAGGTATACAATAATATCAATGCATGCACAAAGCGGGAAGTTATCCTAGTTATTCAATAAAATCGCTATTCTTGAAGAATTCCCAAATTCCAACCCCGGTCCCTCATGATCAAATTCCAAAAATTCTCGAAGGGATCACTCACCCATAGCCTAAGGATCATTAAGGTGTGATTTCTACTTGAATTCATGGCCTAAAATGGAAAATCACAAAATCCTCAAGAACCCTAAAATTACTACCTAATTCTATGATTTTAGATAATTTAGTAGTGAATTTAACTAGGAATTAATGTTTGAAACTAGTAAAACTATGGAATTTACTTACCTCAATAACAGTGGTGGAAGGTTCCTTGAAGAGCTCTCTAAGAGCTTGAAGAGGGAGATGAAAAATGGAGGAAATATGCTAAGTCCCATATTTAATAAAACTGCCCAGGGATTCCTTAACTGCGATCTCGACAAGGGGCATGCGATCGCGAAGGCCAACTGGCCATACCTCTGCGATCGCGGAGAGGTCCTGCGATCGCAAATAGTAACTGTGCCCGACCCTGGCTTGGCTCTATGCGATCGCGACCATAGGGCTGCGATCGCAAAGGAATGGAGTCCGACCTTCTGCGATCGTGAAGAGGAAGCTGCGATAGCGACGAACAATCAGCAGCCCAGCCCAAATCCTTCTCCGCGATCGCAACCCACCTTCTGCGATCGCAGATAAGGAAACTAGACAACAAAAATCTAGTTGTTTTCAACTTAGCTCCCGGGGGTCCAAAACTCACCCGAGCCCTTCGGGACCCCGTCCAAAAGCACCGACAAGTCTGTATTCGTGATACGGACTCGCTTGAATTCTCGGAACATGAAAAACAACAACGAAACTTTAAATTAAACCCCAAAACCAAATTGAATCAATACTTAAGAACTTGAAATTCTAGAATTCACTTCAATGCACCGTACCGGCCTATACTACTCGGAATGATTTCAAATCTTGCAGACAAGTCATGAATGACATAACGGAACTATCCCCAGTCTCGGAATTTCATTCGGACCTCGGGAACATAAGATCACATTCCAAACCAAATTTCAAATTCTATCAGATTTCTCAAAACTTCATTAACTCTAAATTTCCCATTTGGATCTGAAACCCGTCAAATCAAGTCCGTTTCTTACCAAATTTCACAGACAACTTTAATAACACATATTGAACCTGTTCCGGGCTCAGAAACCACAATACGGGCCCGGCAGCACAGGTTTCACATCAAGGTTCATTTACATAAGTCTTTATTATTTTTAGAAAACAATTTCCTTTAAAAATTCATTTCTCGGACTTGGGTCCTCGAAATTCGATTATGGGCATACGCCCAAGTCCCATATATTCCTACGGACCTTCCGAGACCGTCAGATCACGGGTCCGGGTCCGTTTACCAAAAATATTGACCAAAGTCAACTTTATTCAATTAATTATAATAAATTCCACTCTTTATCAAGTTTTTCACATTAAGGCTTCCTGGCAACGCGCCCGGGTTGCGCACGCATATCGAGGTGAGATTAACGGAGAATTTCGGGGCCTCGGAACACGGTCATAATTAATTTACATAAATGACCTTTTGGGTCATCACAAGGCCTATCTATCAAAACCCTCGTTGCTATCAAAGTCATAAGAGGGAGAGAGGCTGTATGTTTATCTTGCCATTGCAGAAATTGCCGTAAGTGCAGTACTGGTAAGAGAAGACAAAGGTAAACAATCTCCAATTTATTATGTAGGCAAGTCTTTATTAGATGCTGAAACTAGATACCCACATCTAGAAAAATTAGCCTTAGCTCTAATCATGGCATCTAGAAAATTAAGGCCATATTTTCAATGTTATCCAATCACTGTTGTGACCTCATACCCATTGAGAAATATTTTTCATAAACAAGAATTATCAGGAAGATTAGCTAAATGGGAAATAGAATTAAGCAAGCATGACATAATATATCAGCCTAGGACTGCAATAAAGTCTCAAATTTTAGCTGATTTCGTCGATGATTTTAATACTAGCATAATCCTTGAAGTGGAAAAAGAGTTACCACTATTTGATGGGGCTAATCCAGGAATATGGACCCTATTTACTGACGACTCCTCTAATGTGAAAGGAGCTGGTTTGGGAATTGTTTTAGTATCACCTATGGGTGAAAAGATATGACAAGCTATTAAATGTTATCCCGTAACTAACAATGAAGCAGAGTACGAAGTTGTCATTGCAGGGCTTGAACTTGCACGAGAGCTCTCAATCGAGAAAATCGTGATCAAAAGTTATTCTCAACTAGTGGTGAACCAGATGCAGGGGACTTACACCGCTAGAAAGGCCCGGATGCAACAATACCTGGAAAAGACGCGGGACCTGGTAAGACAATTCTAGTCATGGAAAGTTATGGAAATACCCAGGGAGGAAAATGCAGAAGCGGATGCATTAGCGAACCTCGCAGCAGTTGCGGAAGTGACAAATAAAGACAATGCAGTTTTCATTCACCTATTTCACTCAGCAATCGACCAGGACAAGAATGAGGTAACATTTAACAATTTAACCTGGGATTGGAGAAACGAAATTTTAATTTTTTTGTAGAATGGCACCGTACCTGAAGATTAAAAAGCAGCTCAAGCACTTCACCAAAAAGCTGCACGGTACTGCCTCATTCACAATACTCTATACCACAAAATGTTTGGAGGTCCCTTAGCATAGTGCCTTGGACCCAATCAAACAGAGTTCGTGATGAAGGAAGTCCACGAAAGACACTATGGAAATCATGCAGGAGCAAGATCTTTAGTCAAAACCATTGTCGGAGCACGGTATTATTTGCCCAAAATGGAAGAAGAGGCAGAGAGTTTCGTAGCTAAATGCGACAAATGCCAGCGATTAGCTAACAACATGCATCGTCTAGCAGAGTTACTTCACCTAGTGATATCACCATGGCCATTCATGAAATGGGGCATGAACATAGTGGGATCCATTCCCCCAGCTAGAGGAAAGGTACGGTTCTTACTCGTTTTAACTGATTATTTCACAAAATGGATGGAAGCAGAAGCTTTTAAACAGGTGCGAGAAAAAGAAGAAAAAAGCTTCATATGGCGAAACATAATATGCCGTTTTGGAATACCCAAGAAGATCGTATGTGACAATGGCCCGCAATTCATAGGCTCACAAATCATAGAATTCTTCGATAGTTGGCAAATCAAATGAATCACTTTATCACCATATCACCCTGTGGCTAATGGGATAGACGATTCAACGAACAAATTCATCGTCAACGAACAAAAGAAACTGTTGGAGAAAGCCAAGGGAAACTGGCCTGATGAGCTACCGGCAGTACTATGGGCTTATAGAGCGATTGCAAAAACAACAACGGGAGAAACTCCATTCGCGCTTGTTTACGGTTCATAAGCTTTAATATTGGTGGAAATTGGCGAACCAAGCATAATATTTACAACAGCAACGGAAGAAACAAACAACGATGAGTTGAGAACCAATCTGGACTTGCTCGAGCAAAGAAGAGAAATTGCACTAATACAAATGGCAGCTCAAAAACAAATCATAGTGCGATATTACAACAGAAAAGCTCATCTTAGATATTTCAAAATTGGGGACTTCGTTCTCAAAAAAGTCTTCTAATCAACGAAAGAAGTTGGTGCAGGAAAGCTAAATCCAAATTGGGAAGGAATTAACAAAGTCCGTGGCATTGTTGGAAAGGGCGCTTATGAGCTCGAGGCTATGGACGACAAAATCCACCAACCAGTTGGAATGTTGTTCATCTGAAGAAGTACTACTTCTAAGTAAAAGGAATACCCCCGGTCAGGTATCATTACGTTCGATTTTACTTTTGTACAGTTAAAATTTTACTAACCATTTTAGATGATAGGAAAAAAGCTAACTGTCACGAACCGAAATCCAACCTTCGGGCCATGATTGCGTCTAACGTTGAACCCGCTAGACAAGCCAACGTTGAACTAAATAAAACTCATTAAAACTAAAAATAACAAGATAACTAGGGCATCGATGGTCAACAATATGAAGGTTAACAAATTACCACAAATAATATAGCAACTTTGAGATAAATCCCATATACATATCACATAATTGGTGTCATATACTCACGAACTGTCTAAGAGATCACTAAATATAAAGGTCTGAAATAAGTACATATGACTGTCTTTGAACTATAAGATGAGACAGAGCTGAAAGTGAAGGGTAGAAAGTGATGCCAAGGCCCACGAACGACTGCAGGTCTACCTCGATGTCTCCTGTATGAACTGATGAAGTGCTCCGACCGTCAGTGACCACTAGGTCCGGCTGCGTAGTCTACACAACATAAAGAAGTGCAGGTGTAGCAACAGTACAACCAACCCAATGTACTGAGTAAGTGCCAAGACTAACCCCGGTGAAGTAGTGATGAGGCTAGGACCGACAACAATATATGTACGTGTGCAATTCTATATAATAACAGGAAAATATAAACGGAAATAAGCAAGTAAAAATAGATTCGGGGAGAACATGCTGGGGGGAAAAGGGGAAACAAAATACTAGCACGGTAGAACAGGGTAATAACTGAAATGTAAAAAGGTAAAAGCATGAATTTAACATCATCAGCACAGATAATGAACATCAAAAGGCACGGCATGTCCCCTCGTGCATAATCTCGCAATCACTCGATACAGAATGTCCCCTCGTGCATATATAGTAACACTCGGCACGAAATTTCCCCTCGTGCAATAAATAATAAACGATCAACACGGCATGTCCCCTCGTGTGATAAATAATAAACAATCAGCACGGCATATCCCCTCGTGCGATAAATAATAAACGATCAACACGGCATGTCCCCTCGTGTGATAAATAATAAGCAATCAACACGACATGTCCCCTCGTGCGATAAATAATAACTATCAACACGACATGTTCCCTCGTGTGATAAATAATAAAAAATCAGCACGGCATGTCCTCTCATGCGATAAATAATAAAAAAGCAACAATATAATGTGAACATACACAATGAGAAATCTCAAGTGTAAGGAAATGCTCAATAAAATTCTATCGTCCCGGCAAGGGACTCAGCTATAACCAACCTCGCATCAGAAATACAGTTTCAACAGTAAAATTCTCAACTGAAACAAATAACACAATAACTCCCCATGTCATGAAACAACATCAAGGTATCACTTCTAAATAACCAATTACTCATAATATAGAGAATATTAAGAACACATTATGATTCGTCACGTTTGACCTACGGGCATGCTTGACCACAACATATAAGAACCCGTCACCTCACCTATACGTTGGACATGAATTACACATAGCAAATAAGACTCTATACTTATTCCCTCAAGCTAAGATTAGGCCAAACACTTACCTCGGCTCCAAAATGCAAGTCAAGCCTCAATCACAGCCTTTCCTCTCGTATCCAACTCCCAATCGATAATATCTAGACATAATGGATTTATTAACATCAATAATTACTCAATAAACCAATTCCAAAGCCTAATTATACATTTTCTACTATTCTTTTACTAAAATTCGACCGCGGGCCTGGATGCTCGAATCCCAAAAATTCTCGGAGGAATCACTCACCCATAGCCTAAGGATCATTAATATGAAGTTTCTACTTAAATTCATAGCATTAATTGGATAGTTCATCAAATTTCAAAAAATCCCATCTACTACTTAAAACCTAGATTTTTCTAAGATTTAGTAGTTAATCCCCTTGACAATTCATGAATTAAACTAGTAAAAATAGTGTGAAATTACTTACCTCTACTGGAAGTGGATCGAGGAATGGTTTCTCAGGCTCTTAGGACCCTTCAATGGAGGTTGGAATAGGTGTAAATGAAGGAAACCCGAGTTTTGACACTTAAATACAGACTGCCTACAGGGGTTTCCGCACGTGTGACCCTGGGACCGCACCTGCGAAAAAATAGGCGCACTTGAGGAAAAGGGTCGGGGGAGCTGGATTCCCACCTGCGGAGTTGGGGGCCGCACTTGCGGAAAAAGAATCGCACATGCGGTACCTCCGCACCTGCGAGGCTGGGACCGCAAGAGCGGTCCCGTACCTGCGACTGGGCAACCGCACCTGCGGTCACACCAGCAGTTGTTTAATCTTGTTTTTAGCTCCGTTGGGGGTTCGGGAGGCACCTGGGCCCACCCGAGCCCCCGTCCAAAAATACCAACAAGTCCCAAATCATTATACGGACTTGCTCGAGCCCACGGAACAGTCAAAACAACGCTAAAACTCAAAATCACACCCCAAAACCCCTAAAACCATAACTTAAGAAACTTCAAGTTCTTGATTTCTATAAACATGCGCCGGACCGACCTATACGACTCGGAATGACATCAAATTTTGCGGACAAGACATAAATGACATAACGGAACCATTTCCGGTCTCGGAATCACATTCGGACCTAGATAACATAAAATCACGTTCCAAACCAAATTTCAAATTCTATGAAAATCCTCAAAACTTCATTAACTCTCAATTTCCCATTTTTTATCCGAAACCCGTCAAATCAAGGCCGTTCCTTACCAAATTTCACAGATAACTTAAAAAACATGTATGGAACCTGTTCCGGGCTCCGGAACCGTAATACGGGCCCGACAACATAGGTTTCACATCGAGGTTCATTTTCATAAGCCCTAATTATTTTTAGAAAATAATTTTCTTTAAAAATTCATTTCTCGGACTTGGGTCCTCGGAATTCGATTCCGGGCATACGCCCAAGTCCCATATTTTCCTACGAACCCTCCGGGATCGTCAAATCACGGGTTTGGGTCCATTTATCAAAAATGTTGACCAAAGTCAACTTTAATCAATTAATTGTTATAAATTCAACTATTTATCAAGTTTCCACATAAAAGCTTCCCGGTTACTCGCCCGGGATGTGCACGCACATCGAGGTGGGGTTAACGAAGGCTTTCGAGCCTCGGAACACAGTTGTTTGCTAAATTTACACTGGATGACCTTTTGGGTCATCACAATCTCCACCTCTAAAACAAACTTTCGTCCCCGAATGGACATAGAAGGTACCTGAATCTGGAAAAAGGTGGGGATATCGGCTCCGCATATCGGACTCGGACTCCCAAGTACCTGCCTCAATAGGCTGACCTCTCCACTGAACACGAACTAAAAGATAACCCTTCGATCTCAACTAACGAACGTGTCGAGCTAATATGGATACTGGCTCCTCCTCATACGATAAATCCTTGTCCAACTGGACACCGCTGAAATCAAGCACATAAGATGGATCCGCAATAGACCTCTGGAGCATAGACACATGAAACACCGGGTGCACGACTCATAAACTCGGAGGCAAGGCAAGTCTATAGGCCACCTCTCCTACCTTATCCAAAATCTTAAATGGACTGATGTACCTAGGGCTCAACTTGCCCTTCTTCCAGAAACTCATCAAGCCCTTCATAGGCGACACTCGAAGGAATACCCGGTCTCCTACCATAAAGGCCAAATCTCGAACTCTATGATCCGTATAACTCTTCTGCCTGGACTGAGTTATACGAAGTCTATCCTGAATAATCTTCACCTTGTCCAAGGCATCCTGGACTAACTCGGAACCCAATAATCTAGCCTCTCCTGGCTCAAACCATCCGACTGGAGACCGACACCGTCTACCATACAACGCCTCGTACGAAGCCATCTGAATGCTCGACTGATAGCTGTTGTTTTAGGCAAACTCAGCTTAAGGCAAGAACTGGTCCCATGAACCACCAAAACCAATAACAGAAGCCCGCAACATATCTTCCAAGATCTGAATAGTACGCTCGGACTGTCCTTCCGTCTAAGGATGAAATGATGTGCTCAGCTCAATCTGTGTACCCAACTCTCGCTGAAAACTCTACAGAAATGCGAGGTAAACTGAGTACCTCTATCTGATATAATGGATAAGGGCACACCATGCAATCGAACAAACTCTCTCAAATAAATATATTTGCCAACTTCTCCGCTGAATATGAAACTGATACCGGAATAAAGTGCGCTGACTTGGTCAGCCTATCCACCTTAACCCAAACCGCATAAAAAATCCTCTGAGTTCGTGGGAGTCCAACTACAAAGTCCATGGTGATACGCTCCCACTTCCACTCAAGAAGCTGAATCTGCTGCATCAAACCACCGGGTCTCTAGTGCTCGTACTTAATCTGCTGACAGTTCAAGCACCGAGCTACGTCAGCTACAATATCCTTCTTCATCCTCCGCCACCAATAATGTTGCCGCAAGTCCTGGTACATCTTTGTGGCGCCCAGATGGATGGAATACCGGGAACTATGGGCCTCCTATAGTATCAACTCACGAATACCATCAACATCAGGTACACAAATACGGCCCTACATCTGCAGAACTCCCTCATCATCAACCGTAACCTGCTTGGCACCTCCGTGCTGGACTGTATCTCTAAGAACACATAAATGACGATCATCATACTGCTTGGCCCGAATACGGTCATACAATGAAGAACGAGCCACGGTATGGGCCAACACACTTCCAGTCTCAGAAACCTCCAACCTCACTAATCGGTTGGCTATAACCTGAACATCCAACGCAAGAGGTCGCTCCGACTGATAAATAAGCTAGACTGCCCATACTGACTGACTTCCGGCTCATAGAATCGGGCACCACATTGGCCTTCCCCGGATGATAAAGAATGGTGATATCATAATCCTTCAGCAACTCTAACCACCTTCTCTGCCGCATATTCTACTCCTTTTGCCTGAATAGATACTGTAAACTCTTATGATCTATAAACACCTCACATGGAACACCATACAAGTAATGCCTACAAATCTTCAGTGCATGAACAATTGCTGCAAGCTCCAGATCATGAACTGAATAGTTCTTCTCATGAACCTTCAGCTGACGAGAAGCATAGGCTATGACCTTGCCATCATGCATCAACACTGCACCAAGATCAACCGGTGAAGCATCACAATACACAGTATACGGCCCTGAACTTGTGGGCAAAACTAACATTGGTGTCGTGGTCAAGGCTGTCTTGAGCTTCTGAAAGCTCGCCTCACACTCATCCGACCACCTGAACTGGGCACACTTCTGGGTCAACCTGGTCATCGGGGCTGCGATAGATGAAAATCCCTCCACAAATCGGCGATAATAACCTGCTAATCCCAAGAAACTCCGAATCTCTGTAGCTGAAGTGGGCCTAAGCCAATCTCTGACTGCCGAAATCTTCTTGGGATCCACCTGAATACCTTCTGCCGACACAACATGGCCCGGAAATGCCACCGAACTCAACCAGAACTCACCCTTAGAAAATTTGGCATATAACTGACTATCCCTCATAGTATGGAGGACGACTCTAAGGTGCTGCTCATGCTCCTATCGGCTGCGAGAGTATATCAATATATCATCAATGAAAACAATAACGAACGAGTCCAAATAAGGCTTGAACACTCGGTTCATCAACTCCATAAAAGCAGCGGGGGCATTTGTCAACCAGAATGACATCACCAAGAACTCGAAATGCCCATAACGAGTGCGAAAGGCCGTCTTAGGTACATCAGGCGCACTAATCCTCATCTGATGGTAACTAGATCTCAAGTCTATCTTGGAAAACACTGTAGCACCCTGAAGCTGGTCAAATAGATCATCAATCCTCGGCAGAGGATACTTGTTCTTGATAGTAACCTTATTCAGCTACCGGTAGTCAATACACATCATCATTGAGCCATCTTTCTTCTTAACGAACAACACTGGAGCACACCAAGGAGAAACACTAGGCCTAATAAAGCCTTTATTTAACAAGTCCTGCAACTTATCCTTCAATTCCTTCAACTCTTGCGGGGCCATACGATATGGCACAATAGAAATGGGCTAAGTGCCCTGAGCCACCTCGATACAAAAGTCAATATCAATGTCGGGTGGCATACCCGGTAGGTCAGCAAGGAAAACCTCTGGGAACTCACAAACCACAGGCACAGACTCCATAGAAGGAACCTCAGCACTAGAATCACGAACATAGGCCAAATAAGCCAAACAAACCTTCTCGACCATACGTCGAGCTTTCATATAAAAAATAACTCTACCAGAAGAATGGCTAGGAGTCCCTCTCCACTCCAAACGAGGCACACCTGGCAAGCCCAAGGTCACTGTCTTGGCATGACAGTCCTGAATAGCGTGATAGGGAGATAGCCAATCCATCCCCAATATAACATCAAAGTCCACCATATCTAGAAGTAAAAGATCAACCTGAGTCTCCATCCCACCAATAATTACTAAGCAAGCACGGTAGACTCGATCTACCACAATAGAATCACCCACCGAGGTAGACACATATATAGGAGCACTCAGGGAATCGCGGGGCATACTCAAATAAGGGGCAAAATATGAAGACACATAAGAGAAAGTAGAACCCGGATCGAATAACACCGAAGCATCTCGGCTGCAAACTGATACTGTACCTGTGATAACTGCGTCAGAAGCCTCAGCCTCAGGCCTGGCCAGAATAGCATAGAACCGGGGCAGAGCCCCTCCAACCTGAACATCTCTAGGTCTACCTGCTACGGGCTGACCCCTACCTCTCATGACCTGCCCTCCACCTCTATGAGTCTGACCTCCACCTCTGGCACCACGACCACCCCTAGCTGGCTGAGGGGGCGAGGTTGCACCTAATGCGGGAACCATGGTACGGGAACCCTGATACTGAGAACCAGCAAAACCTCGAGGGCAAAACCTGGAAATATACCTCATACCACTGCAAGTATAGCAAGCCCTCGGCTGCTCGGAATACTGACCTTGGAACTGTCCCTGACGACCAGAATGACTACCCTAAAGACTCTGAATCAGCGGTGCACTGATGGGGGCTGATGATGCACTCCGGGATGCCTGGAGTGCTGACTGATAAGCCCTAGGGGAATGACCTCTACCAAATGAATCTCTGCCTCCAGATGAGGCACCACTGAAATGGCTGAAATGACGAGGTCTCTTGTTAGACCCCTGACCACCACCCTGGGATAATACCATCTCAATGCGTCTGGCCACATCGGCCGCATCCTGAAAGGAGATATCAGTACCCGTCTGCCTGGCCATCTGAAGTCTGATAGGCTGGGCCAAACCCTCAATAAATCTCCGAACCCTCTCCCGATCAGTGGGAAGTATCATAAGTGCATGCCTGGCTAGAGTGATGAACCTGGTCTCGTACTGAGTGACAGACATAGACCCCTACTGGAGGCGCTCAAACTTCCTCTGAAGATCCTCTCGCTGAGTAATGGGAAGAAACTTCCCAAAGAATAACTCAGAGAACTGAGCCCAAGTCAAAGGTGCAGACCCAGCTGGTCTGGTCAGGCAATAGTCTCTCCACCAAGTCTTGGCTGCACCATACAACCAAAAAGTAGCAAAGTCAACTTCATTAGACTCCACAACGCCCATGTTCCGAAGAACCTCATAACAGTTGTCTAAATAATCTTGGGGATCCTCTGATGGTGCACCAGCAAATGTAGTAGTGAATAACTTGGTGAACCAATCTAGTCTCCAAAGGGCATCTGCTGACATAGCTGCACCCTCCGCTGTCGGGGCCACAATACCCGGCTGAGCTACTCCAACTGTCTGAGGTGCTCGAGTCTGAAACTGAGTGGAAACATGCTCTGGGGTATGAATAACAGGAGTCTGGGTCCCTTCCCCAGCCTGAGAACCAGCTGGTGCAGTAGGAAGAAAACCAGCCTGAGCCACGCTCTCCATAAGTCCCACCAAGCGGACTAGAGCGTCGTGAAGCACCAGGGTAGCAATGAACCCCTCTAGGACCTGAGCTGGTCCAACAGGGACTGTCTGAGTAGGAACCTCACCGGTAAAGTCTACCTGTGGGTCCTCAATTGGAGCTGCTTCTCTAGCTCTGCCTCGGCCTCTAGCGCGGCCTCGACCTCGGCCCCTTGTAGGAGCTACAATAGGAGGATCAGGCTGTCGATCAGTCGATGAGGAAGCACACGTCCTCGCCATCTCGAGAGTGTAGGATAGAGACTCAATTAGTATTTAGAATTTAAATGGCACGACAGAGAATGAAAGATATGAAGTTATTCCTAACTTTGCAGCCTCCGCGAGATAAGTACAGACGTCTCCGTACCGATCCCTCAGACTCTACCAAGTTTGTCTGTGAGTTGTGATACCTAAGAAACCTAGGGCTCTGATACCAACTTGTCACGAACCGAAATCCAACCTTCGGGCCATGATTGCGTCTAACGTTGAACCCGCTAGACAAGCCAACGTTGAACTAAATAAAATTCATTAAAACTAAAACTAACAAGATAACTAGGGCATCGATGGTCAACAATATGAAGGTTAACAAATTACCACAAATAATATAGCAACTTTGAGATAAAACCCATATACATATCACATAACTGGTGTCATATACTCACGAACTGTCTAAGAGATCACTAAATATAAAGGTCTGAAATAAGTACATATGACTGTCTTTGAACTATAAGATGAGACAGAGCTGAAAGTGAAGGGTAGAAGGTGACGCCAAGGCCCACGAACGTCTGCGGGTCTACCTTGATGTATCTTGTATGAATTGATGAAATGCTCCGACCGTCAGTGACCACCGGGTCTGGCTGTGTAGTCTGCACAACATAAAGAAGTGCAGGTGTAGCCTGAGTACAAACGACCCCATGTACTGAGTAAGTGCTGAGCCTAAACTCGGCGAAGTAGTGACGAGGCTAGGACCGACAACAATATATGTACTTGTGCAATTCTATATAATAACAGGAAAATATCGACGGAAATAAGCAAGTAAAAACAGATACGGGGAGGACTTGCTGGGGGAAAAAGGGGAAACAAAATGCTAGCACGGTAGAACAGGGTAATAACTGAAATGTAAAAAGGTAAAAGCAGGAATTTAACGTCATCAGCACAGATAATGAACAACAAATGGCACGGCATGTCCCCTCGTGCATAATCTCGCAATCACTTGGCACGGCATGTCCCCTCGTGCATAATCTCGCAATCACTCGACACAGAATGTCCCCTCGTGCATATATAGTAACACTCGGCATGAAATTTCCCCTCGTGCAATAAATAATAAACGATCAACACGGCATGTCCCCTCATGTGATAAATAATAAACAATCAGTACGGCATGTCCCCTCGTGCGATTAATAATAAACGATCAACACGGCATGTCCCCTCGTGCGATTAATAATAAATGATCAACACGGCATGTCCCCTCGTGTGATAAATAATAAACAATCAGCACGGCATGTCCCCTCGTGCGATAAATAATAAATGATCAACACGGCATGTCCCATCGTGTGATAAATAATAAAAAATCAGCACGGCATGTCCCCTCGTGCGATAAATAATAAATGATCAACACGGCATGTCCCATCGTGTGATAAATAATAAAAAATCAGCACGGCATGTCCCCTCGTGCGATAAATAATAACTATCAACACGGCATTTCCCCTCGTGTGATAAATAATAAATAATCAGTATGACATGTCCCCTCGTGCGATAAATAATAAAAAGCAACAATATAATGTGAACATCAACAATGAGAAATCTCAAGTGTAAGGAAATGCTCAATAAAATTCTATCGTCCCGGCAAGGGACTCAGCTATAACCAACCTCGCATCAGAAATACAGTTTCAACAGTAAAAGCCTCAACTCAAAAAAATAACACAATAACTCCCCATGTCATGAAACAACATAAAGGTATCACTTCTAAATAACCAATTACTCATAATACAGAGAATATTAAGAACACGATATGATTCATCACGTTTGACCTCATGCGATAAATAATAACTATCAACACGGCATTTCCCCTCGTGTGATAAATAATAAACAATCAGTACGACATGTCCCCTCGTGCGAATATAATGTGAACATCAACAATGAGAAATCTCAAGTGTAAGGAAATGCTCAATAAAATTTTATCGTCCCGGCAAGGGACTCAGCTATAACCAACCTCGCATCAGAAATACAGTTTCAACAGTAAAAGCCTCAACTGAAACAAATAACACAATAACTCCCCATGTCATGAAACAACATAAAGGTATCACTTCTAAATAACCAATTACTCATAATATAGAGAATATTAAGAACACAGTATGATTCATCACGTTTGACCTACAGTCATGCTTGACCACAATATATAGGAACCCGTCACCTCACCTATACGTTGGACATGAATTACACATAGCAAATAAGACTCTATACCTATTCTCTCAAGCTAAGATTAGGCCAAACACTTACATCGGCTTCAAAATGCAAGTCAACACTTACCAACTCCGAATCGATAATATCTAGACATAATAGATTTATTAAAATCAATAATTACTCAATAAACCAATTCCAAAGCCTAATTATACATTTTCTACTATTCTTCAAAAAATACTAAAATTCGACCCCGGGCCCTCATGCTCTAATCCCGAAAATTCTCGGAGGAATCACTCACACATAGCCTAATATGAAGTTTCTACATGATTTCATAGCATTAATTGGTTATTTCATCAAATTTCCAAAAATCCCATCTACTACTTAAAACCTAGATTTTTCTAAAATTTAATAGTTAATCCCCTTGACAATTCATGAATTAAACTAGTAAAAATAGTGTGAAATTACTTACCTCTACCGGAAGTGGGTCGAGGAATGGTTTCTCAAGCTCTTACGACCCTTCAATGGAGGTTGGAATGGGTGTAAATAAAGGAAACCCGAGTTTTGACACTTACATACAGGCTGCCTACAGGGGTTTCCGCACCTGCGACCCTGGGACCGCACCTGCGAAGAACTGGCCGCACCTGCAGAAAAGGGCTGGGGGAGTTGGGTTCGCACCTGCGGAGTTGGGGGCCGCACCTTCGGTCCCTCACCTGTGAAAAAAGAACCGCACCTGCGGAACCTCCGCACCTGCGAGGCTAGGACCGCAGGAGCGGTCCCGCACCTACGGGTGGGCAACCGCACCTGGGACTGTCAAATCACGAGTCCGGGTCCGTTTATCAAAAATGTTGACCAAAGTGAACTTTAATCAATTAATTGTTACAAATTCAACTCTTTATCAAGTTTATACATAAAAGCTTCCCAGTTACGCGCCCGGGCTGCGCACGCACATCGAAGTGGGATTAACAGAGGCTTTCGGGCCTCGAAACACAATTTTTTGCTAAATTTACACAAGATGACCTTTTGGGTCATCACACTAACCCATCACCAGATGATGATATTAGACCTGCAAAGAAACGAGGAAGTAACCGAATTCCCGGTCTAGGGTTACAAATTTTTTATGGACGTTTTAAATGGTTAAGTAGTCATCATCTAAAAAATATATACCTTCGAGTCCCGTATGTTTATCCTTTTCAGGAAAATAACCACAAGGAAGGAATAGTCAAGTGATCGAGATTTCATTCTTTAGAGCTCAAACAAATGGGGGACTATACAGTATGGAAGGCAAAGATGAAGCAAAGAAGATTATCAAAAAGTCAAAGCTCGAGCCTGAAGATTCATCTTCCCAACAAATCAAGTACTATGAGCACAATCAAAAGAGCCAAAGACTAAAAACACAAAGCCTGATTCAAAAACCCTCGAAAACATATTTGTAAAAGTTAACAAATGTTTCAAAAACATATTCGTAAATATAAACGAATATTCAGGTTAAAGGCAGAACATTAGTTATGGGTAAAAATGCACATCTTTGTACTTACTCAAAAACTGTTGTAACTGAAAATAGTTGTGGATGAAAGATCATTATCCTTGTACTTATTCCGAAAATGGTTACAAATGAAAACAGTTACGGATGAAAGATTATTATCCTTATACTTATTCATAAAAAGGTTATAAATAAAAACAGTTATGGATGAAAAAGCATTACCCTTGTATACATTTGAAAATTGATATCAATAAAAACAGTTATGGGTAAAAATTCATACCCTTATATTTAAAACTATTGTAAACAAAAATATTTATTCCCTTGTACTAATTCGAGAAAACTATTACAAAAGAAAACAGTTGCAAAATGAGTTATAGACCAATCCCAGACACATGTGAAATGTTAAGAAAGTTCAATGCAAAAACTTTCTTCGAAACATTGGTAAAGAAAAACATGTGAAAATTCCTATCTCTCTTTTGTATATTTACACCATTACGAAGTTGAGACGTCTTCTTCATTAAGTGTCGATCAAAAAAGGGCCCTCTTTTATTAACCTTACCTATTACGAAAAGGTACTAATAATCTAAGCATTTTACAATGCAAAACTCAGAGGTAAATCAAAAACCTCAAGAATAAAGCATGTAAAGACTTAAAGAGTGAAACAAAAACTCGAAAGAAACTGAAGTCATGCTGATATTGATATACTAACGTCAAAATAAACTAAGTGTTAACTTAGTCGAAGCCATATTAATTTTTACATTAGTTTCCCCTAAGTTGTCAGTTGGGGACTTACGAAAAGATCCAAACTTTACCCCCGATGGGACTGGGGTAACCACCAATTGATACAAATAAAAAAAAAGAACCAACTTCATCAAACTTTTCCAGAAGGGGGGGTTGTCTTCACTGGCAGGAGGTTCGGCTTGGGATGGAGAGACACGAGTAGCAGGGACCTCATCCTCTAGGGAAGAAAGAGTTTTACTTTGCTGAGGCTTCTCAATTGTCTCTTTGCTTTTAGCAATTCCGGCTTCTAAGTCAAAACCCTCTTGGCCCATTTTTGTCAATGTGTCAAGACGAGAGTTCAGATAAGCCCAGCTAACATCGACGGTTGCTTTATCTTCAATAGCTTCATAATCGATCTCCCACATATCAACTTCAGCTCTTAATCCATCCCTTTCGGCGACGGCAGCATCATGAGAGGCCTTTAAATAAGCGAGGGACCTTTTCAGAAATTAGACATTCTCCAAAGAGTTACGGAGGTCCTCCTAGGTTTGAGTGAGCGATTGAACAAGTTCACCAGAATACTCCTCCTTCTAGTTCAATAAGGCCTTCAGGCTTCTGATCTCCTCAGAGGCACAGGAAAGCTGCTCTGCGAATGAAGATTATAAGACACTCTTGTCCTTGCCTGCCTGGTTCGAAGACGCCTTTTACAAATCTGTTAAACGAAAACAGTTGCAAAATGAGTTATAGACCAATCCCAGACACATGTGAAATGTTAAGAAAGTTCAATGCAAAACCTTTCTTCGAAACATTGGTAAAGAAAAACATGTGAAAATTCCTATCTCTCTTTTGTATATTTACACCATTACAAAGTTGAGACGTCTTCTTCATTAAGTGTCGATAAAAAAAGGGCCCTCTTTTATTAACCTTACATATTACGAAAAGGTACTAATAATCTAAGCATTTTACAATGCAAAACTCAGAGGTAAATCAAAAACCTCAAGAATAAAGCATGTAAAGACTTAAAGAGTGAAACAAAAACTCGAAAGAAACTGAAGTCATGCTGATATTGATATACTAACGTCAAAATAAACTAAGTGTTAACTTAGTCTAAGCCATATTAATTTTTACATTAGTTTCCCCTAAGTTGTCAGTTGGGGACTTACGAAAAGATCCAAACTTTACCCTCGATGGGACTGGGGGTAACCACCAATTGATACAAATAAAAAAA
>ML270800.1:0-17041 GCA_005239495.1 Nicotiana undulata | reverse complement strand
TTAAACCCGAGAGATCTGATTATAGATAAAAGGTACTTATCACTATTATATTGGTTATAGATTCCTATCTTCATGATTAGGAGAAGCAAGCACCATTTTTGCTAGTGAGGAAGATGGCACATTTCAAATTAATCTACCAACATAAAAAAATTTAACGAATTATATGAAACTTTTGACCTTTTTTTTGGTTAGCTAAGAACATTTTGACTCTCGAGCATAGTGTTTTCATAATATTTACTAGTGAATCCTTTTTTGTTTGTGTGTGTTTGAGTGAGGGGGGGGAGGGGGGGGAGGAGGTTCTAGCAATCTTGGAGCATTATCTAGTGTTAAATTATATGACCACCTCCTATAAATTTGAAGTTGTTAAAGAAAGTATATTTGTTTATCAAATAGGTCCTATATTACCAGTCAAATTTGCGAAATATTTACTTTTAGTTTCAATATAATAATTTGATTGATATTACCTTTTTTACTAAGGNTAATTAATATTTTTATTTGAATTTATGATTATTAATTTAAAAAAAAAATCTATATATATAGATATTTAAAAAACAAACAATATTAATCATTTAGTATTCAGATCTTAAATCACATATGATATTCAGATGTATATGCAAATTCAGATGTCATAATCTTAATACACATTCCGATATTCTTATATGTATTCAAATTTAGACGTATTTATCTTAAAAAGAAAACAAATGAGGTTAGTCTTGCAAAATAAGAGAAAACTCAAAATGAAAAGGTAATTTTTAGTAAATTGCAAGAAGATTTAAACTGTTCACATATTATAACTATAGGTAAATATACTCTAGGTTCATAGGCCTAATTAAAAAGGACTTTCACCAATCGATTCTTAATTTTGGTAAAATGAAGAGCTATCATTAATTTTTTTTATTTTAAATAAATTATATATATATATATATATATATATATAAATTCCTTAATAAAACTTCAAATAAAAAAGCTATAATTGGAAAAATTAGTCAAGGTAATTATTATAATCTGTTTATTGCAACAGTCTCACAAAAAATCACAAATTGTTAGACCCCCACTACGTACTTGTACACTATATTCCCACGTAATTCTTAAATTCCCACTTTAATGGTTGCTTAATTATGTGCAACAAACCATTTTAAATTGAGAGAAGTACAATTCAAGAAGAAAAAATAACGTGCTAAGAGTAGCTAGGAACAGATGATTGCGGTTTTCTAGTTTTAGATATGTGGCACAGTTCAAGTTTTGGTGAGAGATTAAATGCTAGAAGATAAGTATTTAATTATAGATTCCTATCTTCTTTTTTTTTGGTTTTCCGTCCGATATTCGATATTTATTGAGGTCTGATTAAATCCGCATTCACATCAGAAAATCCTATATAAGGAGATAATACGCTCCCTAACAAATGCGATTTCATAATCAAAGTTTAAACCCGAGAGATCTGATTATAGATAAAAGGTACTTATCACTATTATATTGGTTATAGATTCCTATCTTCATGATTAGGAGAAGCAAGCACCATTTTTGCTAGTGAGGAAGATGGCACATTTCAAATTAATCTACCCACATAAAAAAATTTAACGAATTATATGAAACTTTTGACCTTTTTTTTGGTTAGCTAAGAACATTTTGACTCTCGAGCATAGTGTTTTCATAATATTTACTAGTGAATCCTTTTTTGTTTGTGTGTGTTTGAGTGAGGGGGGGGAGGGGGGGGAGGAGGTTCTAGCAATCTTGGAGCATTATCTAGTGTTAAATTATATGACCACCTCCTATAAATTTGAAGTTGTTAAAGNTTTTTTTTTTGGTTTGCACCCGATATTCAGTATTCATTGAGGTCTGACTAAATCTGTATTCACATCGAGAAGTTCTATATTAGGAGGTCATCCGCTCTCTAACAAAGACGATTCCATATTCAAAACTTGAATCCAAGAGATCTGATTAAAAACAAAGGAGTATTTATCACTACACCTTTATTATATAGGTTATAGATTCCTATCATCATGATTAGGAGAAGCAAGTACCATTTTTGCTAGTGAGGTAGATGGCACCATTCAAATTAATCTACCAAAATAAAAAAAACTAACGAATTATATGAAACTTTTGACCTTTTTTTGGTTTGCTAAGAACATTTTGGCTCTCGAGCAAAGTGTTTTCATAATATTTACTAGTGAATCCTTTTTTGTTTTTGTGTGTGGGGGAGGGGAGGTTCTAGCAATCTTGGAGCATTATCTAGTGTTAAATTATATGACCACCTCCTATAAATTTGAAGTTGTTAAAGAAAGTATATTTGTTTATCAAATAGGTCCTATATTACCAGTCAAATTTGCGAAATATTTACTTTTAGTTTCAATATAATAATTTGATTGATATTACCTTTTTTACTAAGGGATTCATTTTAAACCTCAATTTATGCAAATTAAAGCCACAAAATGATACTTGGCAATTAATGATCATTTTGTCGGTTTAATATACACAAATTAAAGTTTAAAATTGATCCTTATTAAACAGAAAAAATATTAATGAAACCATTATATTGAGAGAAAAAGTAAACATTACGAGGGGAAAAATTAGGCTTTTTCTATATTTGTTTTATTTTTTTAAGGCTTCGTTAGTGAAAAAGGACAAAAGTGAATCTTTCGCAAATTAGATGGATAAATAAATACCAGTTTTATAACGTCTTAGGCAAAAAATTGCAATCATCTAGCCAATTAATGCACTAAAAGCCTAGACAATTGTCACGATCCCAAAATGCACATGGGTGATGGCGCCTATCATAAAATCAGACAAGCCATATATTTTATTTAATTTAAGGTTTCTTTTAGAAAGATCATTATATTTGCAGGAAAGTCTCATTTCATAAAAATATTTAAAGTTGAAAATCATTTAGACACAAATAAAGTAAATCCCAGCACTGGTGTCATCGAGTCATGAGTTATTACTACTACAAATATCGAAATACAAGAGTGGACAACACTGTCTGAAATGATAAATAAGTACGTCAGGAAGATAAAGAAGGAGAAAAACGAGGATGCGATCGATAGCTGCTACCCCGAATACTCCAAATGAAACTCTATCAGCCGATCAACAACTGCTACTGGGTCCTGATGTACTTGAATCTGCACACAAGGTGCAAGGGTTAATATGAGTACACCAGCTCAGAAGTAACGAACCCAAACTATGGGCTGAGAGGTAGTGACGAACAAAACCTCAGTAAGTATAATAAGAAACAATGTATAGAAATTTAGGCATGTTCACAGTTATCTAACAGATAATAAAACAGGGTAAGTTCAGGTACAAACAGTAAACCATGTATAACTTAGCATACTCTACATGCCAAAGTATCAACTGTATAAAAATGCACATAGTGCTCCCACTCTCACATGCAAGTCCACTTAGTACTGTATAAGGCTCGCGGGCCCAGGGAAGATCCATCCTGGAATATATATACATGTGACAGTAGTCACTCAGTACTGAGGAAGGTCAATCCAGCCCCACGGAGAAGATCCATCTCCGGAATACAACACTCGGACGAGATCCATGTCCAGGGAAGATCCATCCCTCAAAATCATCACTGCACTCACTGGGGGTGTGTTACTGACTCCGGAGGGGCTCCTACAACCCAAGCGCTATCATAAGCCAGATTCAGGCATAATCAATATAACATGCTGCGACGTGTAGCACGATCCCATATATGTCTCTCAATATCAGGCTCTCGGCCCTACTAAGTCATTACTCTCCAGTCTCGCTCATATGGGCTCACAAATGCATGAACTAGCCTGAATACATGATAAGATGTGCAAAATCAACTATTACCGAGACTGAGACATGATATGATACGCTATGACGGGACTGAGTATATAATATCAATGAACTCAGGAGGTGAAATCAATAAATGACCACTCGGGTCACAACAATATCGGCGTGAAGCCTTAACATAGTAATTAGCATGATTTCTAGCATGTTCACATTAACCACATTGATAGAAGCATGGATATCAATCCATAAATAACTACTAAACAGTGCCATGGGATGAACCAGGTCACAAATCACACGGTGCATGCCCGAACACCCGTCACTTGGTGCATCACCTTAATTATAATCATATAGCATATAGTTCGGGGTTTCGAACCCTCATAACCAAGTTTGGAAACGTTACTTACCTCAAACCGGCTAAAATCCTAGTCCGCAATGCTTTTGCCTCTAGACTCAGCCTCCAATTGCCCCGAATCTAATCAAAATCAGTACCATAACATCATTATATGATAAAGGAATAAAACTCACGAGAAAATAATCAATTTACACGAAGAATCCTGAAATTGGCCAAACCCGACCCTTGAGCCCACGTCTCGAAATTCGATAAAAATAAACTAGAATCCTTATTCACTCACGAGTCTACCCATATCAAATTCATTGAAATCCGACCTCAAATGCCCATTCAAACTCCCAAAATGAACTCTCCAATTTTCCCTCATTCTTCACCCAATTTCCACCTCAAATCACAAATTAAATGAAGGCATAATCACGGTGTTTAACCAAAACCAAGTGAGAAATACTTACCCCGATAAACTCTATGAAAACTCATTCAAAAATCGCCTAATCCCGTGGTCTCTAGCTCAAAATATGAAAAATGGATTCAAACCCTCGATTTGGAATTTTAACAGCCCAGGTCTTTTCTTCAGTGCGATCGCGTTAATTTCCACGCGATCACAAAGCACAAATGACATAGCCCCAACTAACCTTACGTGATCGCCAACTAACACAACTTAGCCCCACGCAATCGCATACACCTTCACACGTTCGCATAGCACAAACGCCTCAACCCTTCACGCGCCCCCAACTTCTACGTGAACGCGAACATCACCACGTGTTCGCAAAGCTCAAATGACACTCTCTGGTGTGATCGCGTCCTACCCTACGCGATCGCATTGAACACTTACTGCCGCTCCCAGCTAATCCTTCGCGATCGCATACTTACCCACGCGATCGCATATAAGAACACCATAACAGAACACCAGCAAGAAAATCTGCGAACTTTCAAAACCAAGAATTGGTCCTTTAATGTGATGACCCAAAAGGTCATCCCGTATATTTTTAGCTAATTTCGTATCCTGAGGTCCTGAAAATCTCCTTTTATCTCACCTCGATGTGTGTGCGCAGCCCGGACGTGTAGCCGGGAAGCCGTTATGTGAAGAACTGATACAAATAATAATTTTGTGTTAAAATTTGAAGTAAAATTGACTTTGTTCAATATTTTTAGTAAAAGGACCCGGACGCGTGGTTTGACGGTCCCGGAGGGTCCGTAGGAAAATATGGGACTAGGGCGTATGCCCGGAATCGAATTCCGAGGTCCCAAGTCCGAGAAATAAATTTTTAAAAGAAATTATTTTCTGAAAAATATAAAGGTTTTTGAAAGTGAAATGTTATGTGAAACCGGGGTATCAGGCCCGTATTATGGTTTCGGAGCCCGGTACAGGTTCGATATGATTTATATGTGTTGTCTGTAAAGTTTGATAAGAAACGGAATCCTTTTGACGTGATTTGGACCTTAAATGCAAAATTTGATGTTTAAAGAAGTTTCGAGAAATTTCATTTGATTTTGAGGTTTAATTCGATGTTATTTTGGTGATTTGATTACACGAATAAGTCCGTAGTTTATTTTTGAGGTTGTGTGCGTATTTGGTTTTGAACCCCGAGGGTTCGGGTGAGTTTCGGGTTGGTGTCGGGTTGTTAAAACTTAGAAAAATCCGGTGTTTTAGCATTTTGCTGGTGTCTAGTGTTTAACACTATGCGATCATATAAGTATATTCGCGATCGCATAGCACAACGTAGGAGTGGGGGGTGGGAATCTGTTGCACTATGCGATCACATAGGAGAATAGGATAGCTGGGGGAGGGGGCTGGGTAGTTGAACTGTGCGATCGCAATTAGTACTCCGTGATCGAGAAGCCTGGTACCCTGTTCAATATGCGAACGCATTCCCATCCCCACGATCGCATAGTTGTAAATTGCCCAGTTATTTTTAAAATCTAAAAACAGAATACTCACACGGGATTTCCACCATTTTTCATAAACTTCATCTTCTCCACACCTCTTAGGCAATTTTTGAAGAACTTCTTCACCATAACCTCTTAGGTAAGTAATCTTTGACTCATTTTCTTCCATTTTTATCGACACCCATTAGATTCTAGGCCTAAAATCATGGGATTAAAGGTAGAAAATTAGGGATTTGGGTAGAGTTAGGGCTTTTCGATTATTTGGGAATTCTACCTCGTTTTGGGGTCGGATTTCAAAACAAATTATATATTCGAGCTCGTGGGTGAATGGGTGAATGGGTGATCGGGTTTTGGTCCGAACCTCGTGTTTAGACCAAGCGGGCCTGAGATCGATTTTTCGATTTTTGGGAAGAATGATGGAAAGTCTATAATTAAGCATTAGAATTGAATGTTTAGAATTTATTGATGTTATTGAGTCAATTATGTCTAGATACGATTGATTTGGAGTCAGGTTCGATAGGAAAAGTAGTGCTTGAGGCTTGATTTTGATCGTGGAAGTCGAGGTAAGTGTTTGTCCTAACCTTAGCTTGAGGGAATAGGTGTTGGGTCTTATTGGCTACGTGTTTATTCCATGTTCAACGTATAGGTGAAGTGACGAGTACCTATGCGTTGTTGTCAAGCATGCCCGTGAGTCGGTTCCTATGATATATATGATTTTGATCGATATTCATTGTATTATGAGTTATATTTCACTTAGGTGGTTATTCATTTGATGGAAATTCTTGGTTGTGACTACCGTTGATTAATTGTTCGGTTGAGGAATATTTTGTTGAGTTATACACTTGAGCGAGATTGGTTATAGTTGAGACCCTTGCAGGGACGATATTATTAATTTTGTTGTTGTTCCCTTGCCGGGATATTGTAATTTATGATTCATGTTGTTGATTTTCCTTGCCAAACTGTTATTTCTTGATATCGTTTGGGTGAGGAAGAGTGTAAAGCACGAAGGGTGATGCCGTGTCATGATATGATATTTAAAGCACGAAGGTTAATGCCGTGCCGTTTCTATTTGTTTATTGTGAGGATGAGAGTAAAAGCGCGAAGGGTGATGCCGTGTATTTATTTATTGCATTGTGAGGACGAGATTAAAAGCACGAAGGGTGATCCTGTGCACTTGTTTTGGTGAGGATGTGAGTAAAGCACGAAGGGTGATGCCGTGTACTTGTTTGTTCTGTGTTGTTAATTCATGTTGTTATTTTGATATTTATTTCTGTTGCTTTGTACCGTTATTTCAGTAAATGCTACCCCTTTTCCCCAGCATGTTTCCCCGTTATTGTACTTAACTGTTTACTTCCTATCATTATTTCTTCTATATATTATGGAATTGCACAGGTGATGTTATTTGTCGTGTCCTAGATTTATCACTACTTCACCGAGGTTAGGCTCGGCACTTACCCAGTACATGGGGTCGTTGTGCTGATACAACACCTGCACAATTTTTGTTGTGCAGATTCCGGTACGGGACCCAGTGGATATTGAGCTAGGTGGCTTCCTCCAGTCCACTAGGCGACTCTGAGGTAGTCCTGCAGGCGTCCGCAGGCCTTGACGTCCCCTTCCACTTTCCGTTATTTCTATTTCTAGTACATCAGAAAACAATTGTATTATTTCTTTCAAACCTTTTTATCTGTATTAATCATAGATAATCCGTGACAATGTGATTCCAAATATCTGGGTTGACTAATTTAAGTATTCTGTTAAGTTTGTGGATTTAGCTATGTATTCCCTTACTCTGTGGTTATTTTTAAGCTTCTATTTATGGAAAGTTGATTTTTACCCGTTATCATTTAATAGTAAAGGTTTTTAACAAATATGATCAAATACATTGGCTTGTCTAGCGGGTTCAACGTTAGACGCCATCACGGTCCCGCCGGTGGGAATTTCGGGTCGTGACAAGTTGGTATCAGAGCTCTAGGTTGCCTAGGTCTCACAAGTCACGGACAAACTTGGTAGAGTCTTAGGGATCGGTACAGAGACGTTTGTACTTATCCCCCATAGGCTGCAAAGTTAGGAATAACTTCACATCTATTCATCTTTGTCGTGCATTTTGAGTTCTAAATGCTAACTGGGTTTCTATTTTATTCTCTCGCAGATGGAGAGAACGCGTGCTTCCTCATCTACCGATCAGCAGCCCGGTCCTCCAGTTGCAGCTCCTACGAGGGGTCGAGGACGAGGTCGAGGTCATACTAGAGGTCGAGGCAGGGGCAGGGCTCAGCCCAGAGCAGCAACCCCATTGGAGGATCCTCAGGTAGAGTTTGCCGATGATATTCCTGCTCACACAGTTCCAGTGGGACCAGCTCAAGTCCCAGAGGGGTTCATTGCCACCCCGGTACTTCAGGACGCTCTAATCCGCTTAGTGGGACTTCTGGAGAGCGCAGGCCGGTTTACTTCCTACTGCACCAGCCGCCTCTCAGGTTGGGGGAGGGGCCCAGATTCCCCCTACCCATACACCAGAGCAGTTAGTTTCGCAGTTCTAGACTCCAGCACCTCAGGCAGCTGGAGTAGCTCAGCCGAGTATTGTGGCACAGGCAGTTGAAGGAACAACTATGTCTGCCAATGCTTTATGGAGATTGGATCGGTTCACCAAGCTATTTCCTACTACTTTCAGTGGTTCACCATCAGAGGATCCCAGGGATTACTTAGACAGTTGCTATGAGGTTCTTCAGAACATGGGGATCGTGGAGACCAATGGGGTCGATTTTGCTACCTTTCGCCTTTCTGGTCCCGCCAAGACATGGTGGAGAGATTATTGCTTGACCAGGCCAGCTGGATCTTCGTTTTGTCTTGGGCTCAGTTCTCCAATTTGTTCTTGGAGAAGTTTCTACTTGTTACCCAGAGAGAGGATATTAGGAGGCTGTTTGAGCGTCTCCAGCAGGGCTCTATGACAGTTACCCAGTATGAGACCCGGTTTATCACTTTGGCCAGACATGCTATTATGACACTCCCCACTAACCGAGAGAGAGTGAGGAGGTTTATTGAGGGGATAGCTCAGCCGATTAGACTTCAGATGGCCAGAGAGACAGGTATTGACATTTCCTTTCAAGAGGCGGCCAATGTGGCCAGGCAGATTGAGATGGTCTTATCACAGGGCAGTGGTCAGGGGTATGACAAGAGGCCTCGTCATTATGGCCGATTCAGTGGTGCCTCATCTGGAGGCAGAGATTCTTTTGGCAGAGTTCATCCTTCCAAACCATTCCAGTTAGCCCTTCAGGTATCCCGCAGTGCACCGCCAGCTCCTATCAGTGCACCGCCGCTCCAGATCTTTCAGGGCGGTTATTCTAGTCGACAGGGACAATTTCAGGGCCATCAGTCTTAGCATCAGAGGTCTTGTTACTCTTGTGGTGTTCCAGGGCACATTGCTAGGTATTGCCCCTGAGATTCTTGTAATTCTCAACATCAGGGTTCCCGTGCTATGATTCCCGCACCGGGTGCAGCCCCACCTCCTCAGCCAGCTAGGGATGGAGATCGAGGTGCCAGAGGTGGAGTCCAGACAGTTAGATGCGGAGGACAGGCTATGAGAGGTAGAGGTCAGCCCACGGTAGGTCGACCCAGGGATGTTCAGATTGGTGGGGCTCAGCCCCGATGCTATGCTATTCCTGCCAGACCTGAGGCCGAGGCCTCTGATGCAGTCATTACAGGTATGATTTTAGTTTTCAGCAGAGATGCTTCGGTTTTGTTTGACCCGGGGTCTACATTTTCCTACGTGTCCTCATATTTTTCTCTTTGTCTGATTATGCCCCGTGATTCCTTGAGTACTCCTGTATATGTGTCTACACCGGTGGGTGATTCTATTGTGGTAGATCGAGTCTACCGTTCTTACTTAGTGGTTATTGGTGGTCTGGAGACTCATGTAGGTCTTTTACTTCTTGATATGGTTGATTTCGATGTCATCTTGGGGATGGATTGGTTATCTCCCTATCATGCTATTCTGGATTGTCATGCCAAGACTGTGACCTTGGCCTTACTTGGAGTACCTCGATTGGAGTGGAGAGGGACTCCTAGTCACTCTTCCGGTAGAGTTATCTTATATATGAAGGTTCGGCGCATGGTAGAGAAGAGTTGTTTGGCCTATTTGGCCTATGTTCGTGATTCTAGTGCCGAGGTTCCTTCTATAGAGTCTGTGCCCATTGTCCGTGAGTTTCTAGAGGTATTCCTTGCTGACCTGCCGGGTATGCCACCCGACAGGGATATTGACTTTTGCATTTATTTGGCTCTGGGCACTCAGCCCATTTCTACCCCGACATATCGTATCGCCCTGCCAGAGTTAAAGGAGTTGAAGGATCAATTATAGGATTTGTTGGCTAAGGGATTTATTAGGCCTAGCGTTTCTCCTTGGGGTGCGCCAGTGGTGTTTGTTAAGAAGAAAGATGTCACAATGAGAATGTGTATTGACTACCGACAACTGAACAAGGTTACTATTAAGAATAAGTATCCTTTGTCGAGGATTGATGATTTGTTTGACCAGCTTCAGGGTGCCACAATGTTTTCAAAGATTGATTTGAGATCTGGTTACCATCATTTGAGGATTAGGGCATCTAATGTCCCTAAGACAGCCTTTCGCACTCGGTATGGTCATTATGAGTTCTTGGTGATGTCGCTTGGGTTGACAAATGCCCTAACTGTTTTTGTGGAATTGATGAACCGAGTGTTCAGACCCTATTTGGATTCGTTTGTTATAGTCTTCATTGATGATACATTGATATACTCCCGCACCGGGGAGGAGCATGACCAGAACCTTCGAGCCATCCTCCAGAATTTGAAGGACAATCAATTGTATGCCAAATTTTTGAAGTGTGAGTTCTGGTTGAGTTCGGTTGCATTTCTGGGTCATGTGGTGTCGGCAGAGGGTATTCAGGTGGATCCCAAGAAGATTTCAGCAGTTACAGATTGTCCTAGACCCACCTCAGCTACAGAGATTCGGAGTTTCTTGGGCTTAGCAGGTTACTATCGTCTATTTGTGGAGGGCTTTTCATCTATTGCAGCCCCGATGACCAGGTTGACTTAGAAGGGTGCCCAGTTCAGGTGGTCAGACGAGTGCGAGGCGAGCTTTCAAAAGCTCAAGACAACCTTGACCACGGCACCGGTGTTAGTTTTTCCCACAGGTTCAGGGCCATATACCGTGTATTATGATGCTTCACGGGTTGGACTTGGTGCAGTGTTGATGCAGGATGGCAAGGTTTTAGCCTATGCTTCAGTCGTTAGTTGAAGATTCATGAGAAGAACTATTCGGTTCATGATTTAGAGTTAGCAGCCATTGTTCATGCATTGAAGATTTGGATGCATTATCTGTACGGTGTGTCATGTGAGGTGTTCACATATCATAAGAGTTTGCAATATTTGTTCAAGCAGAAAGAGTTAAACATGAGGCAGAGAAGATGGTTAGAGTTGTTGAAAGACTATGACATTACCATCTTATATCATCCGGGGAAGGCCAATGTGTTGGCCGATGCTTTGAGCCGGAAGTCAGTCAGCATGGGTAGTCTTGCTTATATACCGATCGGGGAGCGACCGCTTGCTTTAGATGTTCAGGCTTTAGCCAATCGATTCATGAGATTGGATGTTTCTGAGAATGACAGTGTTTTAACTTATACCGTGGCTCGTTCTTCATTGTTTGACCGTATTTGGGACCGACAATATGATGATCGTCACTTATGTATTCTTAGAGATACGGTCCGGCACGGAGGTGCCAAGCAGGTTACAGTTGATGATGATGGGGTCTTGAGGATGCATGGCCGTATTTGTGTGCCTAATGTTGATGGTATTCGTAAGTTGATATTGCAGGAGGCCCATAGTTCCCGGTATTCCATTCATCCGGGCGCCACAAAGATGTACCAGGATTTGCGGCAGCATTATTGGTGGCGGAGGATGAAGAAAGATATTGTGGCATATGTAGCTCGGTGCTTGAACTGTCAGTAGGTTAAGTACGAGCACCAGAGACCCGGTGGTTTGATACAGCAAATTGAGCTTCCTGGGTGGAATTGGGTCCGTGTAACCATGGATTTTGTAGTTGGGCTCCCACGGACTCAGAGGATGTTTGACGCAGTGTGGGTCATTGTGGATAGGCTGACCAAGTCAACACACTTCATTCCGGTATCAGTTTCGTACTCCTCGAATAAGTTGGCAAGGATCTACATCAGGGAGATTGTTCTCCTGCATGGTGTGCCTGTGTCCATTATTTCAGACCGAGGTACTCAGTTTACCTCCCATTTATGGAGAGCATTTCAGCGTGAGTTGGGCACACGGGTTGAGTTGAGCACATCGTTTCATCCTCAGACGGAGGGGCAGTCCGAGCGCACTATTCAGATCTTGGAGGATATGTTGCGAGCATGTGTCATTGACTTTGGAGGTTCATGGGACCGGTTTTTGCCTTTAGCTGAGTTTGCCTACAACAATAGCTACCAATCGAGCATCCAGATGGCTCCTTATGAGGCGTTAAATGGTAGGCGGTGTAGGTCGCCAGTTGGGTGGTTCGAGCCTGGAGAGGCTAGGTTGTTGGGTTCATAGTTAGTTCAGGATGCGTTGGATAAGATGAAGATCATTCCGGATAGACTTCGTACTGCTCAGTCCAGGTAGAAGCGTTATGCAGACCGCAAGATTCGTGATTTGGCATTTATGATAGGAGACCGAGTATTGCTTCGGGTGTCGCCCATGAAGGGCGTGATGAGGTTCGGAAAGAAGGTCAAGTTGAGCCCTAGGTACATTGGTCCCTTTGAGATTCTTCAAAAGGTAGGAGAGGTGGCCTACAGACTTGCTTTGCCACCGATTTTATCAGCCGTGCATCCGGTGTTTCATGTATCTATGCTTCAGAAGTATATTGTCGATCCATATCATGTGCTAGACTTCAGCATTGTCCAGTTGGACAAGGATTTGACTTATGAGGAGGAGCCGGTTGCCATATTAGCTCGGCAGGTTCTTCAATTGAGATCGAAGAGTTAGTTCAGTGGAGAGGTCATCCTGTTGAGGCAGCTACTTGGGAGTCCGAGTCCGATATGCGGAGCCCATATCCTCATCTTTTCTCCAATTCAGGTACCTTTCTATGTCCGTTCGAGGACGAACGTTTGTTTTAGAGGTGGAGATTGTCATGACCCAAAAGTTCATCCCGTGTATTTTTAGCTAATTTCGTGTCCCGAGGTCATGAAAACCTCATTTTATCTCACCTCGATGTGCGTGCACAGCCCAGGCGTGTAGCCGAGAAGCCGTTATGTGAAAAACTGATAAAAATAATAATTTTGTGTTAAAGTCAAGTTGACTTTTGTCAACATTTTTGGTAAACAGACCCGGACTCGAAAATATGGGACTTGGGCGTATGCCCGGAATCGAATTCCGAGGTCCCAAGTCCGAGAAATGAATTTTTAAAAGAAATTGTTTTTTGAAAAATATAAAGGTTTTTGAAAGTGAAATGTTATGTGAAATTGTGGTATCAGGCCCGTGTTATGGTTCCGGAGCCCGGTACAGGTTCGATATAATTTATATGTGTTGTCTGTAAAGTTTGGTAAGAAACGGAATCCTTTTGGCGTGATTTGGACCTTAAATGCAAATTTTGATGTTTAAAGAAGTTTTGAGAAATTTTATTTGATTTTGAGGTTTAATTCGATATTTATGATATTATTTTTGGTGATTTGATTACATGAATAAGTCCGTAANATTTTTGGGAAGAATGATGAAAACTCTATAATTAAGCATTGGAATTGAATTGTTTAGCATTTATTGATGTTATTGAGTCAATTATGTCTAGATACGATTGATTTGGAGTCGGGTTCGAAAGGAAAAGCGGTGCTTGAGGCTTGATTTTGATCGTGAAAGTCGAGGTAAGTGTTTGACCTAACATTAGCTTGAGGGAATATGTGTTGAGTCTTATTTGCTATGTGTTTATTCCATGTTCAACGTATATGTGAGGTGACGAGTACCTATGCGTTGTTGTCAAGCATGCCCGTGAGTCGGTTCCTATGATATATGTGATTTTCATCGATATTCATTGTGTTATGAGTTACATTTCACTTTGGTGGTTATTCATTTGATGAAAATTCTTGTTTGTGAATACCGTTGATTAATTGTTCGGTTGAGGAATATTTTGTTGAGTTATACACTTGAGCGAGATTGGTTATAGTTGTGACCCTTGTCGGGACGGTATTATTAATTCTGTTATTATTCCCTTGCCGGGATGTTGTGATTTATGATTCATGTTGTTGATTTTCCTTGCCAAACTGTTGTTTCTTGATATTGTTTGGGTGAGGAAGAGTGTAAAGCACAAAGAGTGATGCCGTGTATTTATTTACTGCATTGTGAGGATGAGAGTGTAAAAGCACGAAGGGTGATGTTGTGTCATGATATGATATTTAAAACACGAAGGTTAATGTCGTGCCGTTTCTATTTGTTTATTGTGAGGATGAGAGTAAAATCACGAAGGCTGATGCCGTGTATTTATTTATTGCATTGTGAGGACGAGAGTAAAAGCACGATGGGTGATGTCGTGCACTTGTTTTGGTGAGGACGAGAGTAAAGCACAAAGGGTGATGACGTGTACTTGTTTGTTCTGTGTTGTTAATTCATGTTGTTATTTTGATTTTTATTTCTGTTGCTTTGTACCGTTATTTTAGTAAATGCTACACCCTTTTCCCCAGCATGATTTCCCGTTATTGTACTTAACTGTTTACAACCTGTCGTTATTTCTTCTATATATTATGGAATTGCACAGGTAATGTTATTTGTCGAGTCCTAGCCTCGTCACTACTTAACCGAGGTTAGGCTCGGCATTTACTCAGTACATGTGGTCGGTTGTACTGATACTACACCTACACAATTTTTGTTGTGCAGATTCCGGTACGGGACCCAGTGGATATTGAGATAGGTGGATTCCTCCATTCCACTAGGCGACTTTGAGGTAGTCCTGCAGGCGTCCGCAGGCCTTGGCGTCCCCTTCCACTTTCCTTTATTTCTATTTCTAGTACTTCAGAAAATAGTTGTATTATTTCTTTCAGACCTTTTGATCTGTATTAATCATAGATAGTCCGTGACATTATGATTCCAAAGATCCAAGTTGGCTAATTTAAGTATTCTGTTAAGTTTGTGGATTCAGCTATGTATTCCCTTACTCTGTGGTTATTTTTAAGCTTCTATTTATGGAAAGTTGATTTTTACCCGTTATCATTTAATAGTAAAGGTTTTTAACAAATTTGATCAAATATGTTGGCTTGCCTAGCGGGTTCAACGTTAGACGCCATCACGGTCCCGCTGGTGGGAGTTTTGGGTTGTGACAGTTAACAACCCGAAACACACCCGAGGCCCTCGAGACCTCAACCAAACATGCCAACACATCCCATAACCTCATTCAAACTTAGTCGAGCCTTCGAACCACTCAAAACAACGCCAAAACACCAAATCAACCTCAGATTCAAGCCTAAGAACTTAGAAACTTTCAAATTTTGCCAACGATGCCGAAACCATTCAAACCACGTCCGAATGACCTGAAAATTTGCACACACATCCAAAATGACACTACGAATCTATTTCGACTTCCAGAATTGCATTCCGACTCCAACATCTAATTTTTCACTGCCGACCGAAAATCGCCAAAAATCTCATTTCGCCAATTCAAGCCTAATTCTACTCCGGACCTAAGAACAACGTTCCGAACACACTCCTAAGTCTCAAATCACGTAACAAAGCTATCCGAGCCATAAAATCCACATTCCGAGATCATTTACCTAATAGTCAACTTTCGGTTGACGTTTTTAACTATAAAGCCAGCTTAAGAGACTAAGTATCTCATTTCTCACCACGACCACTCCGAACCCGAACCAACCAACCCAACACAACATAATTGAGCTGATCAACACATGATAAAGCAAAAACAGGAAAATGGCGCTAACCTCACGGAACGACCGGCCGAGTCGTTACAACAATAGACTATTGAGGATGAGCTTGAACTTCCCTATGGATACACAAAATTCAACCAATTTATCATCTTTACTTTACATAATATAAATCCTATTGGACTACATATCAGGGTCTACTTTTTGGTGTTCATGCATGGAAATCATGACTCTTATGGAATATACCCTACCTTGGAGAATGGATAATTTTATGAATTCTAAATTTTTGTATATATTTAATTTAAGTTATTAATATAAAATATAAAATTTGAAGTAAAGCTATTGGGTTCAGCTGAACCCTGTTCTTGTGATCGGAGAAGCTATCATTACGTACTAAAAGTTTGAGAGGAGCTTTAGTCTTCCAAATTAAGAAAAAATCCCAACCATAACTAAATACGTCCACCGCCAACCATTATAAATTATCACTTCCACCACCACCACTATCTTAAACCGTAGCCGCCACCACTACCATCATCACATCATAATCCTCAATCACAATCACATACTCACACCCACCTCAACTAGCACCACCAACCACTCAATCACCATTAACAACCATAGCCGGCACCGCCCACTATTGTAAACTACCACCGCCCACCATCACTTCCTCAATTACAACCACAACAACCACCCCCAACCACCATTATAAGTTATCACGACCCACCACCATTATCCTCAACCATAATCGCTATCGCTACCAATCACCACTAGTTACTACAAAAAACCAGCACCTTCAACCAAAATCAGCTCTAACCACCGCCTCTAGTCGATACTCACAAGCATCTTCGTTAACAATCACCACCACAAAATGCCATATATATATATATATATATATATATATATTAGATTAATTAATATTATTATTTGAATTTATGATTATTAATTTTAAACAAAAATAAATTCTATATATTCAGATATTTAAAAATCAAACAATATTAATCATTTAGTATTCAGATCTTAAATCACATATGATATTCAGATGTGTATGCAGATTCAGATATCATAATCTTAATACATATTCTGATATTCCTATATGTATTCTAATTCAGACGTCCTAATCTTAAAAAGAAAACAAATGAGGTTAGTCTTGCAAAATAAGAGAAAACTCAAAATGAAAAGG
>ML270798.1:717-15042 GCA_005239495.1 Nicotiana undulata | reverse complement strand
ACACACACACACACACACAGACACTTCACTGTAATACTATAACGTATATATAACTTGTTATAGCATATGTTAGTGTGCGTATATATATAACGCACACACTTCGTGCTGCTTTAACTACATATATAGCAAGTTATAGTATATGATATTGTATTCATTATTTGTATTATAACAGAGTTAATGAATTACATTCATTCATCACTAGGTTATAAGTCGATGAATTAATTATAACAGATTAATTGATATAGGTCGAGACGTTTTGTTTTAAATATTCAACGATGCATCTGAGTAGGTTATAAGTCGATGATTCAACTGACACACATGTATATTTGATGAAAAATTATATATATTAATTAGGATCTTGACAAGTCTATCAATCCCTAAAAGAACCCAACCTCGGGTTCTTTTAGGGATTGATTGACTTGTCAAGATCGTAATTAGTATGTATAATTTTTCATCAAATATACCTGTGTGTAAATTGATGCATCGACTTATAACCTACTCAGATGCATCGTTGAATTGTGATGACCCAAAAGGTCATCCCGTGTATTTCTAGCTAAATCTATGTCTCGAGGTCATGAAAACCTCCTTTTATCCCACCTCGATTTGCGTGCACAGCCCGGGCATAGCCGGGAAGCCGTTATGAGAAAAACTAATAAAAATTATATTCTTGTGTTGAAATTTGAGTAAAGTTGACTTTGGTCAACATTTTTGGTAAACGGACCCGGAACCGTAATTTGACGGTCCCGGAGGTTCCGTAGGAAAATATGGGACTTGGGCGTATGTCCGGAATCGAATTTTGAGGTCCCAAGTCCGAGAAATGAATTTTTAAAGAAATTTGTTTTATGAAAGATATAAAGGTTTTTGAAAATGAAATTCCATGTGAAACCCTTTCGTATCGGGCCCGTAGCTTGGTTCCGGATCCCGGTACAGGTTCGATATGATTTATGTGGGTTATCTATGAAATTTGGTAAGAAACGAAATCCATTTGACGTGATTCGGACCTAAATTATAAAATTTGATGTTTAAAGGAGTTCTGAGAAATTTCATTGATTTTGGGGTTTAATCTGATGTTTATGATATTGTTTTGGTGATTTGATTACGCGAATAAGTGTGTAGGATATTTTCGAGGTTGTGTGCACTTTTGGTTTGAAGTTACGAGGGCTCGGGTTAGTGTCGGGCAGGTCCCGATATGTTTTTAGGCTTAGAACAAGGTTGTTGCAGGTTCAGAGAAGTACAAATCTCTGAACCCGCCAGTGCGGTCCGCGGTCGCCTTTGTGCGGTCCGCGGTGGGGGCCTGCGGGGGGTATATTTAAACGGGATTTTCAGCTATTTTTCATTTTTCAAAAACCCTAAAAACATAAGAGGCGATTTTCCAAAAGCTCTTTCTTCTCCAAAACATTAGTAAGTGATTTCTAACTCATTTTCTTTAATCCTTAAATTCTTTTTACAAGATTTCATCCTAGAATCTAGGGTTTTCATGGTGGAATTGGGAATTTTGGGTAAAACCTAAGAATATTGAAATTTGGGGATCTAGACCTCAAATTGAGGTCGGATTCCAAAACTATTTATATATCCGAGCTCGGGGTGAATGTGTAATCTGGTTTTTGTCCAAGTTTCTAGTTTGGACCGAGCGGGCCCGGGGTCGATTTTGACTTTTTGGGGAAAACTTTAGAAAACTCATTTCCATGCATTAGAATTGATTCATTTAGCATTTATTGATATAATTAAGTAACTTGTGGCTAGATACGAGCGAGTTGGTTGTCGAATCAGGAGGTAAAGCGGTAGTTGAGGCTTGAATTGTGTTCGTGGCATCGAGGTAAGTGTTTGGCCTAACCTTAGCTTGAGGAATAGGTGTTGAGTCATATGTGCTACGTGTTTATCCCATGTTCAATGTATATGTGAGGTGATGAGTGCCTATGCATTGTTGTCAAGCATGCTCGTGAGTCGGTATTTATGATATATGTGTTTTTCTTCGTTATTTACTGTGTTATGAAGGTTATTTCATTTTTGAGGTTATTCAATTGTTGGAACTACTTGGTCGTGAACACTGTTGATTAATTGTTCGGTTGAGGATTATTTTGTTAAGTTTTACACTTGAGCGAGATTGGTTATAGATATGTCCCTTGCCGGGACGGTAATTGTTTCTACTATTGTTCCCTTGCCGGGATGTTGTTATTATGATACATGTTATTGATTTTCCTTGCCAAACTGTTGTTCTTGATATTGTTTGGGTGAGGAAGAGTGTAAAGCATTAAGGGTGATGTCGTGTATTTATTAGTTGCATTGTGAGGATGAGAGTGTAAAGCACGAAGGGTGATGTCGTGTCATGATGTAATATTTAAAAGCACGAAAGATAATGTCGTGTCGTTTTATTTATTCATTGCATTGTGAGAATGTGAGTAAAAGCACGAAGGGTGATGCCGTGTATTTTTTTATTTATTTACTTATTTTGGTGAGGATAAGAGTAAAAACACGAAGGGTGATGTCGTGCACTTGTTTTGGTGAGGACGAGAGTAAAGCACGAAGGGTGATGTCATGTACTTGTTTGTTCTATGCGTTTACTTCCTTTGCTATTTTGATACTTAGACTGTTTCTTCGTTCTGTGATTCAAAAATTGTTTCCCCTTGTCCCTAGCATGTTCACCCCCATTTTACACTTGACTGGCTATTTTCCTGACGTTATTCCTGTTATATATTATTAAATTGCATGGGTGTTTATTATTTGTCGTGTCCTAGCCTCGTCACTACTTCGCCGAGGTTAGGCTCAGCACTTACTCAGTACATGGGGTTGGTTGTACTGATGCTACACCTGCACGTCTTTATGTTGTGTAGATTATGGTACCGGACCAAGTGGACACTGATCGAGGGAGTATCCTTCAGTCCACTAGAGACACTGAGGTAGACCTGCAAGCGTCTGCAGGCCTTGGCGTCCCCTTCCTTATTCCACTTTCCTTTATTTCTGTTTCTAGTACTTCAGAAAACAGTTGTATTATTTCTTTCATATCTTTTATCTGTATTAAACATAGATAGTCCGTGGCATTGTGATTCCAAAGATCCGGGTTGGCTAGTTTGAAAATTTTGCTAAGTTTATGGATTTAGTTATGCATTTCCTTTTTATCTGCTCTTACTTTTAAGCTTTTAGATGCGGAAAAGCCGATTTTACCTGTTCTCGCTTAATAGTTAATGGTTTTTAGTAAATATGATTAAACACGTTGGCTTGTCTGGCGGGTTCAATGTTAGACGCCATCACGGCCCCGATGGTGGGAATTTCAGGTCGTGACAAGTTGGTATCAGAGCCCTAGGTTGCTTAGGTCTCACAATGCACGGACAAGCTTGGTGGAGTCTGAGGGATCGGTACGGAGACGTCTGTACTTATCCCCCAGAGGCTGCAAAGTTAAGAATAACTTCACATATCTTCTTCTCTGTCGTGCGATTTGAATTATAAATACTAATTGAACTTCTATTCTATTCTCTCGCAGATGGCGAGAACGCGTACTTCCTCATCTACCGATCAGCAGCCCGATCCTCCAGTTGCAGCTCCGACGAGGGGCCGAGACCGAGGCCGAGGTCGTGCTAGAGGCCGAGGTAGGGACAGGGCTCAGCCCAGAGCAGCAGCCCCAGTAGAGGAACAACAGGTAGATTTTTCGGTGAGGTTCCTGCTTAAACAATTCCAGTTGGACCAGCTCAGATCCCAGAGGGGTTCATTGCCACCCCAGTACTTCAGGACGCTCTGTTCTGCTTAGTAGGCCTTACGGAGAGCGTGGCTCACTCTAGTCAACTTCCCACTACACCAGCCGTCTCTCAGGCTGGGGGAGGGGCCCAGACTCCCGCTACCAGCACACGAGAGCAGTTAGCTTCTCAGTCTGAGGGAGCAGCTATGTTTGCCGATGCCTTGTGGAGGTTGGATCGGTTCACCAAGTTATTTCCTACTACTTTTACTGTTCACCATTAGAGGATCCCCAGGATTACTTGGACAGTTGCTATGAAGTTCTTCGGAACATGGGGATCGTAGAGACCAATGGGGTCGATTTTGCTACATTTCGTCTTTCTAGTACCGCCAAGATTTACCTGTTCTCGCTTAATAATTAATGGTTTTTAGTAATGTAACGACCCGGTGTGTCGTTACGTAGAACCTGCATTAAATTTACTGTTATTTACTTGTCATAGGCTGGTAATACTGTTATTGATGTGTTAGAGTTGGTAGGCTTGAAATCGAAATGATGGTAGTGAGAGTTTCGTCACTTAGTTTGTAAAAATAGCCTTATAGTTGGAAAAGTCAACTGAGAGTTGGCTTATTGGTAAACGACCTCGGAATGCGGATTTTATGGCTCGGATAGCTTCGTTAGGGGATTTGGACTTAGGAGGGTGTTCGGGATATTTTTGTGATGTCCGGTGTAGAATTAGGCTTGAATTGGCGAAAGTTATTTTTGGCGATTTCCGGTCGGCAATGGAAAATAGGCTATCGGGGTTGGAATAGAATTTCGACGAGTGGAACAGGTTCATAATGTCATTTTTGATATGTCTGCAAAATTTCAGGTTAATCGGAGTTGTTTTGGATAGTTTCGGCATCGTTGGTGGATTTTAGAAATTTGAAAGTTCTTAGGCTTGAATCCGACGTGATTTTGGTATTTCGATATTAGTTTTGGTGTTCCGAGGGTGAAACTAAGTTTGAATGACCATATGTGATGTGTTGGTATATTTGGTTGGAGTCCCGAGGGGCTCGGGCTTGATTTCGGGTGGTTAACGGACTCATTTGGACTTAAAGAGAATATTGTTTTTGCTGGTGTGTTGCAGGGTGAAAATTACTCTATGCGATTTGCGGGGTATCATATGCGATCACATAGGTCTGTTGGTAAGGCCCCGTAATTTGTTCTGTGCGACCACAGGAGAAGTGGTGCGATCGCAGAGTAGAGAGAGAGGAGGCAGTGCGATCGCGCGTGTGTGTGTGCGATCGCACAGAGGGTTTTGGGCGCGTTGGGTCGGCTGACTGAGTACTGTGTGGGAAAGAACAAGAGTATCTGTGATCGCGTGAGGGAGTGAAGAGGGCACCGTGCGAACGCACATGCCATTTTATAAAGAAAACTGGGCAGTATTAAATAGACCCTTCTGTGACCTTAACCTATTTTAACACCATTTTTGAACGGGAAGAAGCTTTTGAGGCGATTTTGAAGAGGGAAAATCAGTGTTCTTCATAGAGGTAAGTAATTTGGACCTTAAAAATCGATTATAGGTGATTAGGGAACATAATCTCAGTGTTTAATTCATGAAAATCAGTAGAAAAAGTTGGGGTTAGGGTTTGAGATTATGAGACATTGAGGGGTCAAACGAACTTCGATGTTTTCGTTCTTTATATGTACGGAATCGTGAGATGACGAAGAACATTTTGGTATAAAAAATTCTTAGTTCCGAGATGCGGGCCCGAGGGTCGGGTTTTAGCAAATTTCGGGTTTTAAGCTAAAATTTGTATTTTTCAATTAGAATTCATTCCTTAATTATAATTTGATGATAAAGGTCTGATCTTGGTATATTTGGAGCACTCTGGAGTTGATTCAAAAGGCAAGCGTATTTCGGAATCGTTTACGGGCTAGTTTGAGGTAAGTAATGTCTTTAAATCGTGTCCTGAGGGTATGAAACCCCGGACTCTGCACCCTTTCACGGGTTTTGGAATGCAAAGGTTGGAACTTTTTAAATATATTCCCTATTTAGGCAACTATTGAGTTTCGAAACCAATTTTTAAGCATATGCTTAATAGTATTGATATATATATTTTGATGTGTTTTGGGCTGTAAGCCATGTTTGGGGCCTAGTGCCGATTTGTTTACCCCTTGAGGGCTGATCTTACTAATTTCCTCACTGATATGTTATGATTTTCACTCAGTCATTTCTTGATAATTGTTTTTACACTCAGAGTATTTTAATACTATTTATTGAAAATGAAACACTATTTTTGGGTCGAGAACCCGGTATACTTATGGCCTGAAGGGCAAGTCGAGAGTGTCCGACTGAGTAAGGTTGCATGCCTATATTGTGAGGATGTTATGATTTGAGTGAGGTTGCGGGCCTATATTGTGAGGATGTTATGATATGAGTGAGGCTGCGGGCCTATATTGTGAGTGAGTTATGCCATGATGTTGCTCGTTATAACGTTTGGGCTGTAGGAGCCCCTCCGGAGTCTGTACACACCCCCAATGAGCGCATGTACCTACTGAGTGATGCTCGGGGTCTGATATTGAGTGATTGTGAGGTTGTTTGATGGGCTAATATTGAGTGACTATAAGGTTGCCTCATGGGCTGATACTGAGTGACTGTGAGGTTGCCTGATGGGCTAATATTGAGTGACTGTGAGGTTTCCTGATGGGCTGATACTGAGAATTTTATGAGAAATGATTTTGGCCCGAGGGGCATATTTACGATGATTTTACTGAGTTTTGAACTATGATTCACTTCGTTTTCAAACTGATTTTTACTGAGAGTTTACTGAGATATATTGAAATTATACTTGTTTCAAAGAATTTCTGGAAATTGGGTTTTGAACTTATGTATTTGATGAATACTTATGGTTACTTGGTGATTTACTGTTTTTGTGAATTGGTGTATCTATGTTGTGTGTTTCTGATTTCTCAGAATGTGATTTATTTTCATTACTACTGAGTTGGCGTAGTCATCATTACTCCCCGTGCCTCCGTGCACAGATCCAGGTACCGACTCGGAGTAGTAGCTTTCTCTGTTCGTTAGCAGCAGTTTTACGGGGATTTTGAGGTAGCTGTCCACCGTCCACAGCTTCTCCATTTCCCTTCCTTATTTAATATTAATATATTATTCCTATACTTTGTCTATGGCAGTAGCATAGTTAGTTTATTTCGTAGTTGGTCATGACATGTTGACTCCAGGTCTTGGGGACGATTGTAGACTGTTAGCTTGATTGTTTTGTTAAAGATTTTGAAATTTATATGCGTATTATGAATTGTTGAAAATAAATTGAGATATTTGGAAAGAAAAATGTGAATATTATGAGTGTTGGCTAGCCTAGTTCCACGATAGGCACCATCACGGCCGGTTAGGATTTGGGGTCGTGACAAGTTGGTATCAGAGTACTAGGTTACATAGGACTCAACGGTCATGGGCAGGTTCAGTAGAGTCTTGTGGATCGGTACAGAGACGTCTGTACTTATCTTCGAGAGGCTGCAGAACTCTTAGGAAACATCTCTATTTTTCTTGAACTCTTTTGTTCCAATCTATTGATTCTTGAAGTCTAAACTCATGTTGTTTCATTCTCTCACAGATGGTGAGGACACGCAATACCGATTAGGGTGACCAGACACCAGCCAGACCCACAAGGGGTCGGGGCCGGGGTAGAGGTAGGGGACCAGCCCGCGCAGTAGTCGGGACAGTACCCCATGATCCCCCTATCATTAATGATCAGGTTCCCGCTGATGGTTCTCCACCGGGACAGGCTCAGCCACCGACAATGCCTATTGTTATTCCGGGTCTTCAGGAGACCCTGGCTCAGATATTGACGGTGTGTTCCAGTTTAGCTCAGGCAGTTGCTATGTCCACTACTGCCACTACAGCTTAGGCCAGGGGAGGCAATCAGACTCCAGCTGCCCGGATACCTGAGCAGGTTGTACGGGGTATTCAAACACCGGGAGAAGCCCCAGCTTAGCCGGTTGCCCCAGTTCAGGACTATGTGGTTCAAGCTATGCCCGAGGATGAGTAGTGTAGGCTGGAGAGATTAAGCAGACTTAAGCCTCCGACTTTCAGCGGCACAGAGGGTGAGGATGCCCAAGGTGTTCTGGATAAATGCCAGAGGATATTGCGTACTGCGGGTATTTTGGAGACCAGTGGGGTCTCGTTTGCTACATTTCAGTTTGCGGGTGCTGCTTTCACTTGGTGGGAGGCATTCGAGAGGCGTAGGCTGGTTGGTTCAGCACCACTCTCATGGAAGCAGTTCTTCACGATCTTTTTGGAGAAGTATGTTCCTCAGTCCCATAGAGAGGAGCAGCGCACACAGTTTGAGCAGTTGCGCCAGGGAGAGTTATCGGTTACTCAGTACGAGATAAGGTTTTCCGAGTTGGCTAGGCATGCTTCTGAGTTTGTCCCTACTGATATGGAGAGGATTAGGAGGTTTGTAGATGGTCTTACTTACCAGCTTCGGATCTTGATGACCAGAGAAAGAGTGTCTGGAGCTACATTTGAGCAGGTAGTTGACATTGCTCGGGACACTGACTCGGTTAGCAGGCAGGAGCGTGAGGAGAGAGAGACCAAGAGGCCTCAGGGATCAAGTAAATTCAGTGGTTCCCCTTCTAAAGGGTAGTTTCAGCACAACAGAGGTCGTCCATTTAGACCTCCACAGCCAGTTCGCCCAGCTTACAGTGGTGTATCTTCGGGGAAGGGTCCTCGCAATTCTAATCAGGGACGTTTATCTTTTAGTGCCCTTCCAGCTCAGAGCTCCACCCGAGCATCATCTTATCAGGGTTCTTCTATGCATGGTTCATCTGGTGGTTATCATGGTGGCAGGGGTTTTCGTCAGTTTTCATCTAGGTAGTTGTTATGAGTGTGGAGAGTCCGGACATGAGTGGAGGTAGTGTCCCCATCGTCCTAGTAGTTCATCTCAGCATAGGGTTCAGCCCTCGACTTCAGCCCCAGTCACTTCACCACCTACTCAGACAGCTAGGGGTGGTGGTCAGGCAGCTAGAGGCCGCCCTAGAGGGGGAGGTCGAGCAGGTGGTGGCCAGCCACGTATTTATGCACTTCCGGCTAGGCCTGATACTATAGCCTCAGATGCGGTGATTACATGTACTATTTCAGTTTGTCATAGTGATGCTTTGGCTTTATTTGACCCTGGTTCCACGTACTCTTATGTCTCATCCTATTTTGCTCATTATCTGAATATGCCCCATGAGTCTTTAGTTATGTTTGTTCATGTTCAACTCCACTGGGCGATACTATCATTGCGGACCGCGTGCTCCGGTCGTGTCTTATATCTATTAGGGGTCTAGAGACCTGAGTGGACTTGATGTTACTCAGTATGGTTGATTTTGATGTGACTCTGGGCATGGATTGGTTATCCCCATGTCATGCGATTCTTGATTGTCACGCTAAGACTGTGACCTTAGCTATGCCCGGAGTTTCGAGAGTTGAGTGGAAGGGTCTATAGAGCATGTACCTAGCAGAGTGATTTCTTATTTAAAGGCTCAGCGTATGGTTGAGAAAGGGTGTGAATCTTATCTTGCTTTTGTGAGGGATGTTAGTAGTGAGACTCCTTCTGTTGATTATGTTCCTGTAGTCCGTGACTTTCCAGATGTATTCCCTACAAACCTACCAGGCATGCCACCTGACAGGGATATTGATTTTGTTATTGACTTGGTGCCCGACACTCAGCCTATCTCTATTATGTCTTACCGCATGGCACTAGCGGAGTTGAAAGAACTGAAAGAGCAGCTTCAGAACTCTTATATAAGGGGTTCATTCGGCCTAGTGTGTCACCTTGGGGTGCACCAGTGTTGTTTGTGAAAAAGAAATATGGCTCCATGCGTATGTGTATTGATTATAGGCAACTGAATAAGGTTACTATGAAGAATCGTTATCCTTTGCCTCGTATTGATGACTTATTTCATCAGCTTCAGGGAGCTAAGGCGTTCTCCAACAGCGACTCGAGGTTGGGGTATCATCAGTTGAAGATTCGGGATTCTGACATTCCGAAGACTGCTTTAAGGACCAGATATGGTCATTATGAATTCCTGGTTATGTCATTTGGGCTGACCAATGCCCCAGCAGCGTTCATGCAATTGATGAACAATGTGTTTCATCCTTACCTTGATTCATTCGTCATTTTGTTCATTGATGACATCCTGGTTTATTCTCGTAGCCAGGAAGAGCATGCTCAGCACCTGAGGGTGGTGTTACAGAGATTGAGGGAGGAGAAGCTTTATGCAAAATTCTCCATGTGTGAGTTTTGGCTTAGTTCACTAGCTTTCTTGGGGCACGTGGTGTCTAGTAAGGGTATTCAGGTTGATCTGAAGATGATTGAGGCAGTGCAGAGTTGGCCCAGACCGTCCTCAGCTACTGAGATTAGGAGTTTCGTTAGTTTGGCGGGATATTACCAACGCTTTGTGGAGGGATTTTCTTCTATTGCTTCACCTTTGACTAGATTGACCCAGAAGGGTGCTCCATTCAGATGGTCCGCTGAGTGTGAGGAGAGATTTCAGAAGCTCAAGTCAGCATTGACCACAACTCCGGTACTATTTTTTCCTACTGGTGCAGGTTCTTATATAGTCTATTGTGATTCTTCTAGAGTTGGCTTGGGAGCGGTATTGATGCAGGATGGTAGGGTGATTGCCTACGCGTCTAGACAGTTGAAGGTGCACGAGAGGATTTACCCAGTGCACGATCTTGAGTTAGCTTCCATTGTTCATGCCTTAAATATTTGGCGGCATTACTTGTATGGGGTACAGTGTGAGATTTTCACTGATCATCGTAGCTTGCAGTATCTGTTGAGGCAGAAGGACTTGAATTTGCGTCAGAGGAGGTGGTTGGAGCTTCTCAAGGACTATGACTTAACTATTTTGTATCACCCGGGGAAGGCCAACGTAGTGGTCGATGCCTTGAGTCGCAGACCCGAGAGTTAAGGAGTCTAGCATACCTTTCAGTAGCAGAGCGACCATTAGCACTTGATGTTCAGGATTTAGCGGGCCAATTGGTGAGATTGGATTTGTCAGACCCTCCGCGGGTATTAGCTAGCATGGCTTCCCGGTCTTCTCTCTATGATTAGATTAAAGCTCGCCAGTATGATGACCGACACTTGTTAGTTCTTCCGGATAAAGTCCGTTGGGGTGATTCCAGGGATGTGATTATTGGTGATGACGGAGTTATGAGGATGCAGGGCCATATTTGCGTGCCCAATGTGGAAGGGATTCGAGAGTTGATATTAGCAAAGGCCCACAATTCGAGGTATTCTATTCATCCGGGTGCCGCGAAGATGTATCAGGATCTGAGACAGCAGTACTGGTGGAGGCGGATGAAGAGAGATATTGTTGAGTATGTAGCACGGTGTCTCAACTTCCAACAGGTCAAGTGTGAGCACCAGAGACCAGGTGGTTTGCTTCAGAGGTTAGATATTCCGGAGTGGAAGTGGGAGCGGATTACTATGGACTTTGTAGTTGGGATTCCACGGACTTCGAAGGGTTTTGAAGCTATTTGGGCCATTGTGGATGATTGACCAAGTCCGTGCATTTCATTCCTGTCAGTACTACTTATACTTCAGAGGGGTTAGCTGGTATTTACATCAAGGAGATTGTCTGATTGCATAGAGTTCTGGTTTCTATTATTTTCGATAGAGGTACTCAGTTCACATCTTAGTTTTGGAGGGCCGTACATAGAGGTATGGGTACTGATGTTGAGTTGAGCACTGCATTTCATCCTCAGACCGACGGGCAGTCGGAACAGACTATTCAGATATTGGAGGATATGTTACGGGCTTGTGTGATTGATTTTGGTGGTTCATGGGATCATTTCTGCCACTAGCGGCATTTTTCATATAATAACAGCTACCAGTCCAGTATTCAGATGGCCCCGTATGAAACTTTATATGGTAGAAGGCGTAGATCTCCGGTTGGTTGGTTCAAGCCTGAGGAGGCTAAGTTATTGGGCACAGATTTGATTCAGGATGCGTTGGAGAAGGTGAAGTTGATTTAGGAGCAACTTCGCACGGCGCAGTCTAGGCAGAAAAGTTACGCAGACCGAAAGGTCCGGTATGTGTCATTTATGGAAGGTGATAAGGTACTACTGAAGGTATCACCCATGAAGGGTGTTATGAGGTTCGGGAAGAGAGGAAAGTTGAGTCCTCGATTTATTGGTCCTTTTGAAGTGATTCAGAAGGTTGGAGAGGTGGCTTATAGACTTGCCTTGCCACCCAGCCTATCGAGTGTTCATCTGGTATTTCATGTGTCGATGCTCAGGAAATATGTTGGTGACACGTCTCATGTTTTAGACTTCAGCACAATTCAGCTTGAGGATGATATGTCATATGAGGTCGAACTAGTAGCAATTTTGGCTCGCGAGGTCAGAAAATTGAGGTCTAAGGAGATAGCATCAGTGAAGGTGCAGTGGAGAGGTTAGCCAGTGGACGAGGCTACTTGGGAGACCGAGCGGGAGATGCAGAGCAGATATCCTCACTTGTTTGAGACTCTAGGTATGTTTCTAGACTCGTTCGAGGACGAATGTTTGTTTAAGAGGGGGAGAATGTAACGACCCGCTCTGTCGTTACGTAGAACCTGCATTAAATTTACTGTTATTGACTTGTCATAGGTTGGTTATACTGTTATTGATGTGTTAGAGTTGGTAGGCTTGAAATCGAAATGGTGGTAGTGAGAGTTTAGTCACTTAGTCTGTAAAAATAGCCTTATAGTTGAAAAAGTCAACTGAGAGTTGAATTATTGCTAAACGACCTCGAAATACAGATTTTATGGCTCAGATAGCTTCGTTAGGTGATTTGGGACTTAGGAGTGTGTTCGGAATATTTTTGTGATGTCCGGTGTAGAATTAGGCTTTAATTGGCGAAAGTTAGTTTTTGACCATTTCCGGACGGCAGTGGAAAATAGGCTATCAGGGTCGAAACGGAATTCCAATAATTGGAACTGGTTCATAATGTCATTTTGGATATGTCTGCAAAATTCCAGGTCAATCGGAGTTGTTTTGGATAGTTTCGGCATCGTTGGTGGATTTTAGAAATTTCAAAGTTCTTAGGCTTGAATCCGACGTGATTTCGGTAATGTGATGTTAGTTTTGGTGTTCCAAGGGTGAAACTAAGTTTGAATGACCATATATGATGTGTTGGTATATTTGGTTGGGGTCCCGAGGGGCTCGGACTTGATTTCGGGTGGTTAACGGACTCATTTGAACTTAAAGTGAATGTTGTTTTTGCTAGTGTGTTGTAGTGTGAAAATTACTCTATGCGATCGCAGGGTATCATATGCGATCGCATAGTTCTGTTGGTGAGGCCCCAGAATTTGTTCTGTGCGACCACAGGAGAAGTGGTGCGATCGTAGAGTAGAGAGGGAGGAGGCAGTGCGATCGCATGTGTGTGTGATCGCACAGAGGGTTTTGGGAGCATGGGGTCGGCTGACTGAGTACTCTGTGTGAACGCACAAGAGTATCCGCGATCGCATGAGAGAGTGAATAGGGAACTGTGCGAATGCACATGCCATTTTATTAAAAAAAAACGGGCAGTATTAAACAGACCCTTCTGCGACCTTAAGCTATTTTAACACCATTTTCTAACAGGAAGAAGCCTTTGAGGCGAATTTGAAGAGGGAAAATCAGTGGTCTTTATAGAGGTAAGTAATTTGGACCTTAAAACTCGATTATAGGTTATTAAGGAACATAATCTTAGTGTTTAATTCATGAAAATCAGTAGAAAAAGTTTGGATTAGGGCTAGAGATTATGAGACCTTTAGGGGTCGATTTGAGGGGTCAAACGAACTCCGTTTTTTGCATTATTTATATGTACGGACTCGTGATATGATGAAGAACATTTTGATATAAAAATTTATGAGTTCCGAGATGCGGTCCCAAGGGTCGGGTTTTAGCAAATTTCGGGTTTTGAGCTAAAATTAGTATTTTCAATTGGAATTCATTCCTTAAGAATAATTTGATGGTAAAGGTCTCATCTTGGTAGATTTGGAGTACTCGGGAGTTGATTCGAAAGGCAAGCGTATTTCGGAATCGTTTTTGGGCTAGTTTGAGGTAAGTAATGTCTTTAAATCCTGTCATGAGGGTATGAAACCCCGGACTCTGCACCCTTTCACGGGTTTTGGAATGCAAAGGTTGGAACTTTGGAAATATATTCCCTATTTAGGCAACTATTGAGTTGCGAAACGGATTTTTAAACCTATGCTTAATAGTATTGATATATATTTTGATATGTTTTGGGTTGTATGCCATGTTTGGGGCCTAGTGCCGATTTGTTTACCTCTTGAGGGTTGATCGTACTAATTTCCTCACTAATATGTTATGATTTTCACTCAGTCATTTCTTGATAATTATTTTGACACTCAAAGTATTTTGATACTATTTATTGAAAATGAAACACTGTTTTAGGGTCGAGAACCCGGTATATTTATGGCCTGAAGGGCAAGTCGAGAGTTCCCGACTGAGTGAGGTTGCGGCCTATATATTGAGGATGTTATGATATGAGTGAGGTTGCGGGCCTATATTGTGAGGATGTTATGATATGTGTGAGGCTGCGGGCCTATATTTTGAGTGATTTAGGCCATGATGTGGCTCGTTATAGCGCTTGGTCTGTAGGAGCCCCCCCCCCCCCCCGCCG